>VZSE01011972.1:1015255-1098964 GCA_013398275.1 Promerops cafer
GCGGGGACCGGAGCAAAGTTGGTGCGAACGGCGGCGGGGCCGCCCGGGAGCGGGACTGCAGGGAGCCGCCGCCTCGGCTCGGCCCGGCCGCCGCGGATGTGCCCCCGCCGGGCCGGGAAGGACGGAGCGGAGCGCTGGCAGCGGGGATCGGGCGGCTGGCTGCGCTTCACCCTCGCCGGGCTGCTGCACTTGGAGGATTTGTGGATTGACTCTCGCTCCTGACCCACCGCCTCTGCCGGATTCCTGGGGTTTTGTTGCTGGATTTTGGCTTTTTTTTTTTTTGTTCGTTTCTCCTTTTTTTTTCTTTTTTTTAAATTTTTGTCTCCCCGTTCCTCGGGGAAGGAACTGCCTGCCGGCCCCACTCGGGCTCCCCGCTGCAGTCGTGGCAGTGCCGTGGAGGCTGGGACCCCCCCACAAGCCAAGGTGAGCGCTGGCACTGATCCGACACGGCATCACCCCTTTCCCCCCGGAAAGGTGCGTCGGGCCGGTAACCAAAGAGCGGGCACACACTCAAAAAAAACCAAAGGCCACCCTGCATCTAGAAGCGTACAAAATATCCTGATAGTGGGACTCGCATTTGGGATCTGTTAGTTCTCTTGCTCATGCCACTGCCCCCTGGTTGCCTCAATGGCAGGATCATGAAGTGTTTGACTTTTTTTCTTCTGCTTCCAGAGACCTTAAAGAAGTCCAAAAAGAGTGTGAGGTCAAACGGCAAGGTGCCAGGATGCTATGAGATAGTGCCCCTGTCCCTGAAGAAGAAGATGGCTGCAGAACTTTACCCTGCCAGCACCAACACTAACATTGCAAACAGCAACGCCGCCGCCGCCACCGCTGCCAACAGCAAGAAGAACGCCCTGCAGCTCCAGCAGAGCGCCCAGCCGCCCCCGCCGCCCCAGCTCCAAAACCTCAACAACAACAACTTGGAGAGCGCCAACTGGCAATCCTTCCATCCCACGCTGCGGGAGAGGTAAGGGCCAGGCCCGCCGGACCCTCCCCGGGCGGGCGGGAGAGAGGCGCCCGCCCTGTGCACCTGCGCCCCGGCCAGGCGTGAGCGCAGGGCTGGGCTGCAGCCCCGGGGGCCGCCGGCGGGAGGCTGGGGCACCGGGCGAGGGGCAGCCCGCGGCTAACGGGGCTTCTCCCCCCTCCCCTGCTTGCAGGAACGCGCTGATGTTCAATAACGAACTCATGGCTGACGTTCACTTCATCGTGGGCCCGCCAGGGGCATCCAAGAAAGTTCCTGCCCATAAGGTTTGTGCAGATAATTTTTGGCTTTTTAATGCTGCTGTGCAGGTCGCCTTCTCCCTCTGCCTTACAACTTAGGTTCCACTTTTTTTTTTCCTAATTATAGGTGTTGTCTAATCCCAGAAGTAATTCACATACACTGCAATTAAAGGGAGCAGTCTAAGGCAGTGTTCTGCTTCCACTGCAGCTTGTAACTTTCGCTAAATGTAGCTTTTAGGAAAGCCAGCACGCTCAGCTGTTCCTGATCCATGTTACTGAGGCTTCTCTCTCTTTATTTTCCAGTATGTTTTGGCAGTTGGTAGCTCTGTCTTCTATGCTATGTTTTATGGCGATCTCGCAGAGGTCAAATCTGAAATCCATATACCAGATGTGGAACCTGCAGCCTTTCTAATCCTATTAAAGTAAGTGGCCACTACAAGTCTGCTAATTACATGGACAGAATCAAAGTAGCTTATAAAATATACATCTCCTAATTGACATTGTGCAATATGCACTTATTGCTGTATACTTAATGTGCTGACAAATATCGAATGTCAGATTCACTGCCAGCAGAGACGACTATAGATTATTTTCATGGCCTACTTTTTTTTTCTCCCTGAGAACTAATTTTTTTTCCCCCCCCCCCCCCGCCCTTCTAGATACATGTATAGTGATGAAATAGACCTGGAAGCTGACACAGTTCTGGCTACACTCTATGCTGCCAAGAAGTACATCGTGCCGGCCCTAGCAAAGGCTTGCGTCAATTTTTTGGAGACCAGCTTAGAAGCGAAGAACGCTTGTGTCCTGCTGTCTCAGAGCAGGCTCTTCGAGGAGCCAGAGCTGACGCAGCGCTGCTGGGAAGTGATTGATGCTCAGGCAGAAATGGCACTGAAGTCAGAGGGCTTCTGTGAGATAGATCAACAAACACTAGAGATCATTGTAACCCGGGAAGCACTCAACACCAAGGAAGTGGTAGTTTTCGAGGCTGTTCTCAACTGGGCAGAGGCTGAATGCAAAAGGCAAGGGCTGCCCGTTACGCCACGCAACAAGAGGAATGTATTAGGGAAAGCTTTGTACTTGGTGCGGATTCCAACCATGACTTTGGAAGAGTTTGCCAACGGAGCTGCCCAGTCCGACATCCTCACCCTTGAGGAGACTCACAACATATTCCTATGGTACACAGCCGCAAATAAACCCAAATTAGAGTTCCCCCTGACGAAAAGAAAAGGACTCGTGCCTCAGCGCTGCCATCGGTTTCAGTCGTCTGCGTATCGCAGCAATCAGTGGAGGTACCGGGGGCGATGTGACAGTATTCAGTTTGCCGTAGACAAACGGATATTTATAGCAGGACTGGGATTGTATGGGTCAAGCTGTGGCAAAGCTGAATACAGCGTCAAAATCGAACTGAAGCGCTTAGGTGTTGTCCTTGCTCAAAATCTGACAAAGTTTACCTCCGACGGCTCCAGCAACACCTTCTCTGTGTGGTTTGAGCACCCTGTGCAGGTTGAGCAAGACACGTTTTACAATGTAAGTGCTATTCTCGACGGTAACGAACTCAGTTACTTTGGACAAGAGGGAATGACTGAAGTGCAGTGCGGGAAAGTGACGTTCCAGTTCCAGTGCTCCTCGGACAGTACTAATGGAACTGGAGTACAAGGAGGACAAATACCTGAGCTCATTTTCTATGCATGATGCATTTCACCTTGATTGTATTCCAGTGCTGCAATGATGCACATTAAGGGATTTTTCGGTTTTACTACGAACTCTGCAGCAGTATGGAATGTTATGCTACTTACCCATCTGCTACATCAGGCTATACAAATAAGTGAAGGAATGCTCTTGAATTTAATCTTATTTTATTTATTCATAAGCTATTTGACTTAATTATTAAGACTGCAACATGCAGAAAAATGTTAAATTTTGCACGTACTGTGCATTTATTTTGTATATAGATAACTAACTTGCAGACTGCAGCTGACTCAAACACAATGTTCTAAACTAGAGCAGTTTACGAATCTGTGAAATATAAAACATTTTTACTTGCCCTAAATCCTGTGTACTTGATCTTTGCTGACCTTATGGCTCGTGTGTGTTAATTCATGTACAGCTAACAGGGGTGATGACACAGTAGTCTGGTCCCTGTGTGCATCCACACCCAGCAAATAGGAAGGTTCCCTCTCTTGGTAACTGAAACTATCCATCAGCAGCCTTTATTTTCCCTTCATGAGAAAAGGAGCTGACATTTGAGGAAGCTCAGGGGTTTTTTGTGTGTTGCCCAAGCTGAAGATAGACAAACCATCAGTGTAATCAAAGCTGATCAGAATCATCCTGTGGTTATATTTGAAAACTCCTAATGCCCCTTCACATGCAGCATCTCTGTTATCCTCCAGCCTGCTCACCAAACAGCAACACTGCCACTTGCACCTGTCAAACTACACACCCCCTTGAATGGCCAGAGTCAAGACACACAGATGAAGTTAATTAATTCAGTGACAGAGCTGCATCACAAATTTAGCTCAGGGCTGTATTACTGGCAGACACTATCTGAATTTACATCCCGTCCTTATACAGAGCAGCAGGCATTAGAACAATACTTGCAAGATGGTGTTTAGGTTCACTTAAGATTGCTAATTAGAAATAAGCCATCTTAAATAAAAAAAAGCCTGTTGGCTCTTTCCTCCTGGTCTTTTTTGGAAAGCACAGTCTCAGGCATTATCAGTAATCATTTTATGCTAGTACTTCTCTCAGAAAGTGATAAAAGTACTTGTTTTTCTCAAAGGTCTCACAATCATAGCTGAGCCAATTAGAAATATTTACTGGATTTTGTAAATCTTAGGGTGAGCTTGGAAGAGAGTACTCCAACAGCAGTCTAAACCAGTATTTTTTCTGTGTATAACAAGTACCTCTACATCTAACACGTTTGCCTCTTCCCAAGCTGCATTAATTTTCACCTTGAAACCAAGCTGCAATGCAAATCCTGCCTGTTTTCGCTCTCTAAAAAAACAGACCGAAAAAGTAATGAAAAATAAGAAGGGAAGTGAATTACTGAAAAGAAGGCCTCTCTAGCAGAGCTGGCCAGGCACTGCTGTGTGCGAGCTGCTGCTCCCCTTGCTGCAAGGGCAGCAGTCCTGTGCCAGCCCCCTACAGCTGAAGGGGTGTGCCTGTGGTGGTGTTCTGCAGCACAGCCATCTGATTCTCTCAGTACAGATTAAGGAGAGTGGGAGTGAGAGTGGGTAAAGATGCAGGCAAGATAATTCCTACACAGAGGTGGGTAACAGTCACAAGACCTCACTATAAATGCACTCTTTTAACTGGAATTGGCACAAATTTCCTTGCCTTAAACCCACAACCTAGAGAATGGCTTCTATACCCTTTTGACAGGTTACCACCTTCCTATCACAGTTACGATTTCAGTGTTGACTTATTAGAAGTTATTCACATGTTTGGAAAAAGTTGCTCCTCATTTTCCACCAAGCCACTTTTATTTCAAGCACTGAACAGCTCAGCTACAGGTGATGGACAGATAGTAAATTTGGCAAATACTTATCAAATGTTGCATCGGTGGAACTGAAGCGTGACAGGCCTGTAGGAGCTTGCTGACATACACAAATTTGTTACACGTCAGCCCATTGTCTTAGTATAGCCCAAATTACTCTTGGAAAAAGCAACAAAACTATTTGCAAAAGAAAACAGCATCTAGTTCCAAAAAAGCTTACATAAAGGAGAACAGGCTCTTATAGTCAGCAATGCTCCTCTGCCTGGACTGATTCCAGCTTCACTGTAAAGTTAGTACTTGGATATTAACGTACAATATTGTGTATATATACACATATATATATATACACATATATACATACTTTTTTTTTCAAGTAACCATAGAAAGAAAGACTCAAGTAGTAAAAAGTCAAATCATTAAAAAAATACCTATGGCTGGAGCATTTATGCAGAGTTCTCTGGCCAGCACAAGGAAAGTTTTTCCCAGCACATAGACATTCACCTATTAAAAGACAAAAAAAGCACTATGTAAATCTTAAATCACAAATGTTTTTAATAGAACATTTATGTGGAAAGAAAACCCCAACTTTTGAAATCTTAACCTGCTTAAAAAAATTCAAGTTATACAAGCAATATTCATATGTACAGGATAATACTCAGTGCTTGTCAAAATCTGCACAAATTAGCAATGTAAATCAAAGTGTAAGTATATTGAAAAAATTACAAAAAGTTGTTCATCATGCTCTTCAGTGGGCTCAGTGCTGCTCTGTAGTACAGTTTTTCAGTTATCACGTTACATCATAAGGCATTAAGTAGACTTCAGTGGAATATCAGTATATATAAAGTGTCATTTATCTTGTACCATTACAAAACCTGAGCAAATACAAGTCAGTGCAGATTTCGGTTCTGCATGATCATCTGCAGTGGCGTAATTGAGTATTGCACAAGCACACACCAAACTTTTCACCAAATCAAGGAGTGGTGCTACATGCCCTGGAGGGTTATTTGTCATATCTTGCTGTTTGGACATTGCCTCAGATCACATTAAAAACATTAAGAACACAAAAAAAAAACAAAACAAAACAAAAAAAAAATCAGAAAAGCCCTAAACCACACCAAACCTGCTCAGGCACCAGGGACAGAGCTCTGCTCCCATCCCCCTCATTCACTGCTGCACCCAGGAGGATGTGAATTGAGGGGAGGAGTTACTCTTCATACTCTGATTTGCAATTTATAGCACAGACAACAATATTTGTATTTTACAAGTCTGAGGAAGTTTTCTTTCTCTATCTTAAGATGTGTTTTTGTGGTCAGCAATAAAGGCAGGATATACTCCAGTTCCAAATCAGTCTCAAACATTCCCACGGAGCTCTCTGAACACCTTGCTTCCCCTAAGGCATATGTAAAGGTCAAGGTTAGTATAGAAAACCCCATCCTCCTACACTCCAAGCAAGTAGGTTTTTGGTTTGTTTGGAACAATGGTATATACTCTTGCTTTGATGGAACAAAACTGCCCCTCTCTTTCCTATGTCTGGATAGTGAAGGTGTTTACTTAGCAGTCAGTTACACAACTGAGTGATGATTATGGCACAAGCCTGTGGAATTAAAACACTATTGCTCTTTCCATTTCATCAAAGAGCTTTGCCAACATTAGGTTAAAAGCAGGCTTTCCTCCCAAGTGTATAAATGGTTCTACCAAGCTAGCTAAAATATATGTATCTCAACAACAACAACCAAACCCCCAAACAACTGACGTATTTTCACCTAGCCCTTCAAAATGTTTACGTGAAAATGTTCTTAATGTGTATTTTTCTCAAATATATAAAAAAATCAGAAATTAGAACTTCAAAGAAACCCTCAGAATGATCACATATCCTGAAAGTGACTGTGCAATCAATTTTACGTGATATAATGTTAATTCATTCCATATTTAGTGAGAAGTGAGTGTATTCCATGCTGTGTCTGACCAATGGCTGGACTGGCCTAGAAGATGCAAAAATATAGCCTTAAATTTTACTGCCCCTTTTTCTTCCTGAAATAGCAGACAACACAGAAGCACTATTCTAGGGGAAGGAAAAGAGCAAAACATACTCTCTGAATGAGAAGTCTATTTTCTAGGAAATAAGTCACCAAATTTTATACAGAAAAAAATACGCACCCACTGAATCTGGCAATTCATACTGGAGCCTGAGAGCGTGTGACTTTCCATGAGCCACTGAGACAGAACAGGTATCACTAAAGCAAAATGTCTGCAGCATTTCAGTTGGCTTTAGATTCACTGCAAGCTCGAAACGGGTTGTTTTGACCTTTTGTCTAAAAAATATTAACATAAAGAATGAGTGTTTGGCTGTAATTTCAGCCTTCTAAGCTGGCCGACCAAGTTACTATAAATCTTGAACCTCATCACTTAAATCTTGTTCTGCAAGGATGGTTTCACCACACAAATCAATAAAGTTACTTCAGTGGAGCCAAGTACATATGACGTTTCCATTAGAGGCTTCACAAACTCATCTAGTTTTCTCATATTAGTCTAGAAAAAAACCCCCATAAAATTCTAACCCAAAGAACTACTTTTCCTTCTAGCCTTTTTCCTTCTCACGAAATCCAAATACTTGACGTTTGTCACCATCAAACCACGCCACTCTCTAAGAAACTCCTCCCAAGCAAACTTTCCATAAATGCAAGAATAAAGAGCAAATAAATATGAAGAGGCATAAAGAAGCAGGTATGTTTTTCTAGTGAAGTTCTAACAATCAAAGTGATTGCCAAATTAAATCTAAAGCAAAGACAAATTAATAATAAATGTGCGCAATGACTATTTATCCTTCTTTCCTTGGCCTAACTAAAAGTTTCCTGATCTATGGTTTATTTGATAAGTAATGCACTTAAATCTAACCTGCTTTTCCACTTCACCCACACTATCAGTGTTTTATGACTGACTTCAAGGTGCAGGCGGTGTATTTGCACAAAATAATAAAATAGAAATGGTAAACGAGGGAATTTCTTTCTTTTGCTCACAAGCCCATTTCTTTGTAGTTTCTGCTTACTACCAATTTAGAAAGAAAGCAAAATATACAGTACAGTCCATGTTCTGTATTGTTCTTCTCATGAAGCTCACACATTTTTAATGCCAGGGTGTCTTCAGTTAGGAGTTTGTATTCTACTGCCAACTGTCAAAGGTGGGAAAGCTATCTCCTGTTAATTGGCCACCTGATACAACCAGGTGGGGCAGTTTTCTTTATCTTTTCCACAACCAATCCTCCCTCAAGGAGATATCTTCAGTTAATGGGCCATTGAGTCTCATTGTGAGATGCTCTACCCAGGGGAGGAGCCAGGAATTCCCACCTGGCTATAATCTGACATCTGGAACACCTCAGAGAGCCTTCTCTCAATGGATTCCCAGAGGACAGACCAGGCCCATCTACACCACCACTGGACCTTCAGAGGAAACCTACATCCTTCTATCCCTGCTTCAAGAGAACCACATCCAGAAGGACTGCAGCCACCATTTCATGGGACTGTTACCAACACCCTGACCAACAGGGTGTCAGGTGGTATTCTGACTCTGTCAGTAGTTTCTTTCCTTATAGAGCTTTTTTGTGTGTGGTTTTTTTTTTAATTTTCCTAGAAAAAAACTGTTATTTCTATTCCCTTATCTTTGCCTGAGCACCTTAATTTCACAATTCGGAGGGAGGGGGTTTACATTTTCCATTTGAAGGGAGGCTCCTGCCTGCCTTAGCAGACAACTCTCTTTTCAAACTGAGACACAAGGTCACAAAAAGAATCAGGAATATTTAATTGCTTCCAGTTTTGCTGGCAAATCAGTAGGAAAAAAGACTTCAGGCCCTCTCAAACAATATGCTTCTCAACTTTAGAAGTTAACAGATATTCCCAGGTTCTGGGGCACTTCTCATAAATGAAAAATTAAAGATGGCATAAAGTTCACCCAGAAATCTGTGATGCCATTGAACTCCTGAAACATGATATTTAAGATCTCCTGGGTTTAGTGGAAGGTGGCCCTTTCACTAAAATTTTATACCACTATCATTGATTTCAACTATTACTCACACACACACACAGATCCCGTGATAGAAGAGATATGATATAAAATAGGCATTTAGAGAGGGTCTTTTGTTACTCTCATCATTTGGTTTTTCTGCACTCCATTAAGCTTAGAAAATTAGGAGAATTAATTTAGAGGCCTACTTTAATTTCTAGTTCTTTCTTCATTAAGAACTTCTTATAAAAATTCATATACTGCAATCCATCAAAAGCTTAACATTCCAAATTTAGAATCATATGACATTTGCATTTATAAAACCTAATTTTATATGAGTTCTTAGAATGGTGAATAAACAAAAATGCCCTTCTAAAAGGATGTCTCTGGCTTAAACTTGAATTGGTGCAGCTTTAAAGCTTATCACATCAACTTCAGCCTCTTTCCCCCTTAATTTAAAAGGATCATACTGAAAAACAGTATTTCTCCAAACTCTCCCCAACCAAAACCATTGAAGTGAGACAATTGTTTTATATACTTTCATAAGACTTGTGCTCTTCTTTTGCAGATTTTCATCAGATATTAAAATTTCCTAAACTTGATGCAATCACTAGGTTTAAGCATCAACACCTATTGCAAAAGAGGAGTGTCAACCTCTGTTGGAGGGGAGATTTTAAAATATCTGCCTACCCTGATAGTTTTTACCATATTCTCTTACATTCAACTCATATTAACAGAGTAAGTTTACAAGCATGTGGACCCATCACGGATTTTTAATTTTAAAAAAGGGCAAAACAAAAAAACAAGTAGCTTCTTTAGCAGGAAGACATTTTTCGTACAAAGAAGTATGTGTGAAGTCACTGCAAAAACCTCTTTTTGCAGGAGACCTTAAGATTCTCCAAGATGTTGTCCTTTACCAATACTTAATTTCTGTTCTCATTATCAAACACATTATGTTAATTAAAAGGGGTATTTAGTGAAGGAATGGCTTCCAATTATTCAGTTACATCTTCACTACAAGATCCTTCTACTTCTTATGCTCTTTGCCCTTCACAGTATTTTTTGGAGACAGTCTTTTCATTTCACATCTGTCACTCATCAGACACTGATTTCAAAGGGACACTTCCAGGGGGCCTCTTATCCTTTTATAATTTCCTCTTGCTTTCACATCATGCCTGATCTGTTCACAAATACCAATATATTTCCACTTTCAGAAATAACAACAAACACCTCATTTCCAGTAACACAGGAATTCATCAGTCTAACACCTTCCAGAATTTTAAACTCTCTTGGGGAAGCAGGGAATCTCCCATTCATACAGTAACCAGGTTATCAGGTCATGTTAACTTCTGCAGAGCAGCAAAATATAAAGCTGCCACCATTGAACGGAAGTTTCTGTTTGGCCCTAAGCCCCATAAAGGTATAAATCAATAACCCTTCTACAAGTAATTTCCAAAAAGGCTTTTCAAGACCATAGTGTGGCATTCTGGCAAAGTACTACAAATGGTGACAGTGGTTAAGATATTCCTCTAGAAAGACAAAGACCGGGCAGTTGGAACACGATGAGAATTCACACTGTGAAACACCCATGGCTGCTTGCCTAAATAATTAAGCAAGCATGAAAAGCAAATGAGTTTTTAAGGAGAGTGTCTGTTGCTGGGGAAAGAGGCACCTGTGGTTATTTGATTCATTATTAACATTTCTAGTGTAGTAATGCCTGAAGGTCCCAAACAGGTTGTTTAAATTAACTCAATCAACAGCAATTTGCATAGGGGCAATAAAGGCAAATACAGTCAACATGTTAATAACTTTAAATGAACAAAGGGTATTAAAAAATGAAGCAAAACAGTAGAGTCTTTAAAAGAATACTCTATTTTACTTTTCTCCATGCAATAAACTGAAATTTCCTTTTTTTTTTTTTTTTGATCCATACTGCATTTAGAGCAGTCAAAAGGTAACACACAAAAATACAAACAAGTACCAAACTGAGCTTGTCAGGCTGTCACTCAAAAGAGACACAAATCAAAATTAAGCAGCTTCCCTCTCATACTGGGCTTTAAAGCACTGCCTTCAGTCTGGGGACTCCAAAGGAGACTCTCCTTCTGCTAATCACATCCATGGCAGTCCTGGAGTTATTCCTCCAATACCACAGCAATACAATAAGGCATTATGAAACCATCTATGCAAGAAAATCAAAGAGTAATAATTTGCAATAATCACAGAGGAGTCAGGGAGCCCAGTGCTGCCTTTAGATTAAATATACAAAAACAAGTGTTCAAAAGTAACTCACAATAAAAATCCTTCTAGACAAGCAAGTACTGTTACTTGACAAACTGCAGATGAAGAAATAGGGGTGAGAGTTGTGTTTTGAAGTGGAAGAGAGACCAAGCAAGTACTAGTTACTGATTTTCATTTCTTGTGCATCCTCTTCCCTTACCAAGAACCACAGTGTAGTTCCGGTTGGAATGGGTCTCATCAGGTCTCCAGCACAATCTCCTGCTCCAAGCAGGCTCAGCCACAAGGACAGACCAGGTTGCTCTGGATCTTGAGAGCCTTGATGGATAAAAAACTTCAAACAACCTGTTTCCACACTAGGCTGTCCTCATAGTGAAAAACCTTTTCTTGATATCAAGTAGAGACATCCCATTTTAATTCATTACATCCATTGCTGGTAATTTTCCTGCTGCACACTGCTATGAAGAGCCTGGCTCTTCAGATGTCTAAGATGTCTTCAGTGAACATCAGCCTTGTTTAACAGCAGGACACACCACAAGGCATGCTGAAAATTATATTCAACTACACTGAAACTGGGGATCAGAGCAGTTCAACCAACTGCCAACCCCTTCCCCAAAGTCTTTTACGACCCCATGACAAAGACCATGACACTGGAGATGACAAGAGACTAAAAAACCCCAGCCATTTCTGAGGATGTGAAAGGCAGCCTTTCACCACACCGAGATGAAACTTCAGCCAAATAGTTCTCCAGGTGCAAAGAATGGGATGCATGGAAAGATGGGAGAAAACCTAAACTGTTCAAAACTTGGCCAAGGCTAGACAGGCTTTGCAGCTCTCCTAAACAAGCCAGGCCTGTCGCTTAGATTGGACTAACAAAAAAGCAAACAAAAGGCCTGATTGCAGACCTCTCTAAGGACTATATTTGCAAGTAAAATGCAGGATCTGAAAATGTAAGCAAGTACTTTCCCTGTCAGAGACTGATGACTGGTCGTCCTTCCAACTCAATCAACAAGCAGCACGACTGCTCGGCACAAGGAAGGCGCCTGATTTGCAGCAGTGCTCTGGACATTTTCAGTTCATTTCAGATCATGCTTCGAAGCCCAAATGTATCAGAGCCATCCTGGATCCCACAACACTTTCAACAGGAGATTTCCAAGATGTAAGATGTATTTCACATGAAGGTAAAACACCAAAGAAACTGCCTTTCCAATTAAAAATTGCCTTTCCAAAAAAAAGACTTTTTGTCTTTTCCCAAGATGGCAGCAATTTTGAAGCTCCAAAAATTACTACGAAAATGCAGCAGTTCTCCAGTGGAACAAGACAAACTCCCACATCTCAGTCATCAGCATAAGAGGAAAACTGATACGACTTTTTAAACAGACTGCCATTAACAGTGAAAATTAGACTCCTCTATTGCTAAGTTTTAGCAGCACAATACTATCCTAAAAGCACAATACACTGTAGGGGACAGTGGTTTTTTTTTTTAAATTTTTAAGTCCCAAAGCAATTCAAGAAAGACAGGAAGAGGAGTTGTACAACAAGTACAAACCACAGCCTAAGAGGTCATGCTTAGGATTTCCTCCACCACTTTTTTTGAAAAGAAAAGGCTAAACATCAGCAAGAGAGAAAGAATATAAGATAGGTTATTAAACAAATACTGAAACAAAAACCGCAGATTCAGGACATGGTTTAGTGGTGGACATGGTGGTGGTTGATGGCTGGACTTGGTGATCTTGGAGGTCTTTTCCACCCTTAATGATTCTACTATTTTTTCACCCTCAAATGCACTGAAACCTATTTCAGGATGCTCAGTAATTCAGTCAGTAGCCTCCATGAAGACAATCTGTAAGGATGTTTCATGTGGTGACTTTCTTACAAAATTCCTGCAGCCAGATGACAAAGAGCCCTGCAGGTCTCTCACCTGCCACTGCAACTGAGCTGCATCAGGAACATCCTGAAGAAAAATCTCAACATTCACTATTAGTTTCTAAGCAAGAGTTGGTGCAGGTCAGCAGTAGCTCATTTTTTAGACTTCATATGTGATTTTCTTGTGGTATAAAATCAACGCCTTTCTCATCTCACCAAGAAAAACAGTTACCTGGTCCACTATGACAAATTTTGTACAGATGAGTATGACCAAATTAAATACTTTGGAAAGATGATACCACTGCCTACTACTACTGCTGCTCTCAACTTTCCTTCCTTAAAAACATTTATAGCCCCACTTCAGGATGGGAGAGTAGTCCTTGAGAAACGAATTCTTTTTTAGGTTTTGTGGGCAAAGACTTATCTAAAGCAGAATGTACTGAAATTTTCTGCCTGGGCCATAAATGTTTTGCTACCAAGGTTGTTTGGGGTTTTTTTTTTTTTTTTTTTTGGGGGGGTGGGGAGGGGTTGGCTTGGTTTGTAGTTGTGGTTTTCTGTTTGGTTTGTGGTTTTGTTTGTGGGGGTTTGTTTGTTTGATTTTTTTTTTTAAACAGACTTGGGGAGGGAGGAAAAAACCATCAAGCTAGAACCCCAAAAACTCATTTATGTATTCTTAAACAGGACTTTCTGGATAGACAGAGTTAACAAAAACATTCAACATTCCTGTTTGCTCAGATTCACCTTAAAGAAGCCATAAACTAGAGCTCATCAGAAGACACAGTTAAATGCAAATTAAGATACTGAAATCTTGGATTTTCCTCTTTCAGGGATTGATTATTTCCCTACTACTAATGTATTTCTGTCTATCTCATCTCCTAAGTTACCCCTCTTTAACACTGTGGTCCTCACAAGTCCCATTTCAGAATCTTTTCTGGCTGGAATGCACAGAGGGGAAAAGACAAATCATTCAATCTTTCTTGTCTGTTTCTGCTGACAATACATCTTTTCCTCTTACAGATACAATACTATTTCTTCTAGTTCACATTGTGACTCTTCTTCATATTACTGTGATCATTCTATTTCAAAACCATCAGCATGAAAAATTACCTGTGTTTAGAAGGAAACAAACCTCCCATTCTACGCATGTACTGTTTGGTCGTGAGCAATCAAAACAATTCAATCAGAGTTTAGAAAAGAGAAGAAAGTTACTAAATTTCAGAATTAAAGATTCATTTGATTATTGCAATTCCAGCAGATTGCTTCAAGCAATAAATAGTCTTCAGAGGGATGCCATTTACCAAGACAGCTGGGAGGACAAAAATAGATGCAAGTAGCCTACTCGCATTGTATGTAAAACAGTTGTAACAGAGAGAATGAGGGTAAGACAACATATGTCAGTAGAGCTTTCTATTTCCACAGACAGAGCAAGTTCGTATTTCTCTCAAAATACATTTTATAAAACACAGTTCTGAAGCACACAAATACATTTACACAGCATTACCTACCAAAAAGGTTATTTCTGTCGTCAACAACTGTTGTTTTAAAAATATGCAGCATCTGACCCTGTGCCACTGCAGTGACTGATGACAGGATCATACTAACTCTTGCTATGTTGTTGGCAGCATTAAAAGCAAAAAATTTTTTTGACATTTAATTTTACTAAAAAATTACTCAGATTTCCAAACCCAGTGATTTTCCACTCAGAATTTTTAGACAAAAACTAAAACATCTTAAACTTTAACAATTAAAAAAAAAAGTCAAATTTAAAAAGGGTACAATACCTGAAGAAGGTCACTGAGGTCAAGTAACATGTCTGTGAAAGAAGTCAAGGAATATACATGCTTCTTGAACGTGACAGTATTTCTTAATTTCATTTCATTAGCAAGCCAAAGAAAGGGAGGAAATAAACCCAGTTAACTGTCAGAGACCAAATATGGGTTAGATCAATTCACCACTTATGCTAACAGCCAACATCCAGTTAATTGTTCAGCTGCCTAGAACACCCTGCCAGCACCTGCTGAATTTACTGCTCACCTTGTCTCCGTGAAGTGATGGTCTCAAACAAGCCAGCAGCTTGTGTGACCTACAATACTCACCATCTCCTGCAGCCTAAGAAAGACCCAGTGGAAAGGGGGTCCTCTGCTCTGCTCAGACCCCACCACCAGTGCTGCATCCAGTGCTGGGATCCCAGCACAGGAAGGAGATGAACTGCTGGAGAGAGTTCAGAGGAGGCCACCAAGATNCTGCATCCAGTGCTGGGATCCCAGCACAGGAAGGACACTGAACTGCTGGAGAGAGTTCAGAGGAGGCCACCAAGATGATCAGAGGGATGGAGCAGCTCTGCTATGAGGAAAGGCTGAGATAATTGGGATTATTCAACCTGGAAAAGAGAAGGCTTTGGGATGACCTAATTGCTGCCTTCTGGTACCTGAAGGGAGCCCACAAGAAAGATGGAGAAGAGCTTGTAGTGACAGGACAAGGGGGAATGGCTTCAAACAGAGTAGGGTTAGACTGGATATGGGGAAAGGATTTGTTAGTGTGAGAGTGGTGAGGCCCTGGCACAGGTTACCCAGAGAAGCTGTGGATGCTCCATCCCTAGATGCGTTCAAGGCCACGTTGGGTGGGGCTTGGAGCAACCTGGACTAGTGGAAGGTGCCCCTGCACAAGGCAGGGGGTGGACCTAGATGACCTTTAAGGTCCCTTCTAATTCAGGCCATTATATTATTCTATGATAGCTGAAAACAGTAATAGCATCAAGATAGAACACCCTTATTACACTTTAGAATATAAAGCATAATCAATCTCCTATGCCAGTTTAGGAGCCCAGAAACACAAATGCAAGAGCAAACTAAGAAAACTGAAATAAGTTTCTTTTGTTCTCTTCTATGAGGACACGTCAAAGACCTGGGCAGGGAAAGCTGCTTTGGCTGCTCCCTCCTCCAGCCAAGGAAATCGGCTGTTACCTTTCAGTTTTCACTCCCTTCAGGATATCCTGTGCTGATGCAAAATACTAGGTCACCATCTACTCATTATGGGCACACTTGGAAAACATAAAAGTTAAAAACAAGCCAAACCACTACAAGTTTCCATTAGAATTAACTGAAAGCAAGCACACTTATGGATGCATTGTCTAAACAGTATCCAAAATAGAGGGTGGAAAAAAAAAGCACCACAAAGCCCAAGGTGCAAAGGTAGCCCTTTTGCTGCTGTTAATGAGCACATGCTGGATGTCCTATCAGCTACTCAGGTGTGGCTTACATGTTGTAAAAGGGTTCTGGTTTTATTATTAAAAGGAGTGTCAAGGTGAAGTGTGAGAGAAGGGAGAGAGGGAGGCAGGCAAAGAAAACATGTATGCAGGGCTGTATGTGAGTTTTTGTATGCAGCAACGTGTTAAGAAATCCAGCATTAAATAAAATGCAGGGACACCAGTGTAGTTTGGAGCATGCTGTGGTAACGTAAGTATTAGTGAATGTTCTTCAAGTAAGCCAGAGTAATACAGTGCACATTTCTCCTAAACATTATCAGCTGTGGAAGGAGAGTAATTCAGATAACGTAATCAGTTTATACATAAACATGTTCCTTGCTAAGAACTTTTATCCTTGAGCGTTTCTACCCTTAGTTTGCAATTGAAATTGTACGAATGTACTCCAAATTTGTTACAAAATTTAATACGTTAATATTATTTGGTGGCAATTAATTTCCATATTAAAAACCACAGCATAGCTGGGTAGTTAATTAGCTGAAAATTCAGTATGGCTCTGAAAAAAATCAAAAACCCATTATAGGTAGTATTACGCAAGACATTAATCTGAAATTTTAACACAGTAAGGAAACTGCTAACAAAAACCATCTGTAAAATACACAGCTTAGAAATCTACAGCAATGCTGAATTCAGTGCAAATTTTTTGTAAAAGTGAAAAAAGAAAAAATGGAAAGAGGTTAGCAATGCAATTGCCAAGGAACCATAATAATTGTCAGCACATCAAACAGCTCTAGGAAGAAATCACTATGCCAGTTTTGTGCTCAAGAAATATTCTAAATCTGAAAATGTTCCCAGATCCTTATTGACTTGAAGTGCCTGATTATTCTATGCCCACCCTGAGATACTGTCCCCAATGAGACAAAGTAAAATTATCACTCATATCTGATAGCTCTCAGCACAATTTAGGAGGAAAAAAAACCCTGAAACACCAAAAGGAATGCATCTCATAGGTTATTGAGGCACCAAAGTGAGTAACTGAGTGGTCCCAGAGCCTGGCTGCTGTCACTGGAGACACAAGAGGAGTCAGAAGGAGCATCAGTGCCAAATGCTAATTCAGATTTCAGGTGAGCCAGAGAGGTGCTTTTCTAACCCAGGCATTTCAGTTACAATCATGAAATCTGTATACCCAGAGTATTCTTCAATCTCCTCAAACTGTGAAACACACTTTGGTGGAAAATCTAAACTTGCTAACACATTACAAATGCTCAGGCTTTATCACTGCAAGGAAAACACCACCACCTTTTCATCCAAGAAGAAACAGAGAGCATGGGATGCACTTATGACAGAAGATCAGAGCTAAGGATTGGGAAATTCACAAGCAGGGTTCAGGCAACTCTGAATCAATTTAGAGCAACACTACAGATGCTTTAACATACATTTCCCTTGCTCCTTAGAGAAGTTAGTTCAAATGTCCACCGAAATTGTAAGCAAAGGTCACAGTAAAAATGTGGCGCTTCTGGATTTCATTTAAGGTAGCCTCCAGCAATCCCCTCCCTGATTAGATGTGTAGCTACTACAGCAAAGCAGAAGGGGAAACTTGAGTCATGCAGTAGCACTGGGTTGGCCTTTACTGCGAATATTGTGGGCACGATTATCAGCAGGAAGTGGTTGTAAAAACAGACTGTTGTTTTCAAACTCCTTTTCAGAGCTGGAACAGTTCAGGAGAACATACAACAACAGCTGAAAACAGCAGATAATACTTAATATGTATTCAAAAATTATACAATCGTAAGATAAATGTTTTCTTTGAGGCTGGAGGAAAACAGTGATCATTTTACATACGGATACTGCTACCCACATGGAAAAGCTCCTAAAGGGATGGAAAGCTTCTGGTACCGTAGAAATACCCATGCAGATAACAGGGTACAAGGGGACTTGGGTTATAAATGTGCCCAAATTAAAATTAAAAAAAAAAAAAGGAAAAGAAAAAGCATTAACAGTTTTAACTGCTTTTCCTTTGCTATTAATTTTTTAAGCAAGTTTCACCAAGGCATGGAACTGACTGTCCATCACTACAAGTGTCTAAATGTCTAAATCAAGATGAGATAAGTCTAAAGGCATTATTTCAAAAAATTAAATTCAAGGGAGTCCTTTGGCCAACATGATGCAAAAGGTCAGCTCGAGTGGCCAAAATGCTCCTTTTCTGTCTTTATAATCCAAAAATCTGTGGATAATATGAGAGCTCCATGATTCACAGCAATAATGATCTCATTCTCAGCACCAGAGGAAACAAAAGTTCATGAAGAAATGAATAGTACTGGAAACCTAAACCCAAAATACTAAAACAAGCATGCATCTGTACTTCAGAGAGACCTACATTTTACATATTCCAGCAATCCTAAAGTACTTCTGCAGCAAAATCCCCCTGATTTTCAATAATAACATCTAGCAGGAAGCAAATCTGCCATTTGCAGGAATAAATTGTGCAAGACGCTGTTAAAATAACAACTATCATTTACAATAAAGTTGTTACCCCTCCTAAAAAATCTTTAGAAAATTAAAATCTTCAGTGTCTGACAATCTACAATAACCAGGAAACCTTCAGATTATTTCATGCTACTGTTTCAAAATTCTTCCACTGTACAGATGTCATACCTGGGAGACACAGGCCCATATTAAGAAGCAGGGAGAAGACAAAGGGTCTAGCATTTATTTTAGTTAACTAGTTCGTTTTTGTAAGTTACCCTTGGAACATTTTTTATTTATTTTTACAAGCTTACTACAAAAGCAGCCATACCATGGAAGGAGGATTGGTGTCAAGGAGCTGTGACTGCAAGCCACTCAGCAGAAATCTGACATCTATAAAAGTCCTGCAGACTGTAATGAAGTGTCACCTTTATTCAGCTTAAGCTAAAATGCTTTCTGTTTCTCACAAGAACTAAAACCAGATCCATTAAATATATAAAATATTTAAACATAATCTCACTTTCTGTACTCTACAGCAGCAATTCAGCTGGTTGCAAATAAAAAAGCAAAGCTTAATAGGAAACATGTCTGAAAAGCAAAATAAAAAAAAATCTCGATGTTAAAACAAAATTTTATCAAATTCTTAACGAAAAGAAATAATTGCAATTTCAATGTCAGGATTCTGGATAAACTACCTAACAAACAGGAACTTCCCAGAAGCACTTTCTTTAACAAACACATGGAGATAAGACAAAAGGGAGGGTGAACACAGAAGTGGGATGATACCACGGTGAAAAACTTGTGACAGCATTTGTCTGGCCCAGAACCCAGTTTCCAACCTTTCAGATCAACACCCAACTCACAACCTTCTCCTTCCATAGTTCCATACACCATATGATTGCTGATTATGACTTATCACGGTTATACCTCTGCTGCTTTACAAACCTTCACCCTTTTAATTAGCCATTAATTGAGACTGACAACGCTAATTGTTTAAAGTAAACCTTTCTCTTTCCAATGACACCGAACTAAAACAATTAGAAAATAATACCCAAACTCAATTCTTTTGTAGAAAACTCATTTCTGTCAACTCTAATGAAAGCTTTGCCTCGAGGCAGAATCCCCACAGAGCCAGCTTCCAAAATTTCTTCAGTCTCCAATTTTGCCTCTGCAAAGACGTCCACATAGCACAGGCTGCACTCAAGTACACAAATAAAAACAGCACTTAACAAATGAAACTGCTAAGCACAAATGCAGTTTTTATAAAAAGCAATCTTTATTTATGTGTAGATTAATGCATGATAAAAAAAGAACTGCATTTTGGTCTGCGGGGTTTTTTTCTTCTCTGCACACAGCTGTATGACTGTGTTTCATAGAAGTGTATTGCTCTAAATTCTGTATTCTAAAACCCCCAATTTGAAAACAAAAAGCAGTGCCCCACTCCTTCCCCAGGTCTATCAGGATGTTTCTGCAGCAGTTCTCTTTCCTCACATGCAGCCTCACTACCTTCATAGCTAAGGTAAGTCAGCAGCAGAAATTCAGCATCGCACAAGCACCAGGCAGGTCAGAGAGCACACAGGCACTTGGGGCTGCATTCAGCCTGCCTGATGCATGGCATTAACTGAAAGGGTTACAAGTGGGGCTTCCTGGCTCACCAAAGACCTCAACAGCCTTTGACACCAGTTCTCCCCACCTGCATCTCCAGCAGCTGCAGATAAATCTGGGCTGCTGCAGATGGGAGGGATCCAAGCCCTGCCAGCTACATCAACCTTCAGACTCCAACGCATGTACAGTTCACTCTTTCCTAAATTAATGCTGCAGCTTTTCTCAATAATTGTCTTTGGAGTCATTGCCATTTAGAGGAACATCTTCCAAAGCACCCAGGCTGGCTGAACACACAGGGAGCGTTCAGCACTTCTGAAAGCACTGCCCTTGGAGAACGTGGTCTTCAAAGGACTGGGGCTAAGCTGTGCTCCCAGTGCTACTGACTTCAAGTAAAAAACCTGCTTTGTGGGGTAGTGCCAAGTATTTACACAGTCACATGTAAATTTTTAATAGTCACATGTAAATTTGTAACACAGCACAACACAACAGGAAAAAAAGTAAAAAAATACATTTCTTGTCTCAGAATGCTTGGACAGTCAACTTGCAATTATACAGGGTATCAAAGAATGCAAAGAATATCCATACTAAGCCCCTGACAGATAATCTAGTTAGTATATTTGCTTAGGGAAAAGAAAATTTAGGCATAAAATGAAAACGTAAATATTAATTTAAAAGTTCTGAGAGACATGAGGTTAATCTTCAACTTGAATGATGTGGCCATGTATAAATAACAGTTGGCTATATTCAAACAACAAAAAGTCTCCAAACAAGAAAGAGAGACCCCAGCCCCCGAACAAGCACTGGTGAGGGAAAACAAGAGAGGTTGCTAGGAGAAGCAAGGTTTAAGGAAGAACTTAAAAGAAGAGCAGGGCTGGCAGATGAGAATGGGAGAGGCAGCAGGAAAGGAGCAAAGCTCAAGCTGCAAAGGGAAAAAGAAACCAGAATTAATTGTAAAATCACTGCAGAAAACACAAGCAGGTATGAAAGTGCACAGTCCAAAAATCTGCAGAGTGACAATTTGATAATAAAGTGGGCTTTTACAAGGAAGCTGGGAAGGAGGACACTGATAGTAAAGATTTAAATAAATGTAAAGGAGTTCAGTTCTCTCTTTTCCGTGTGTACAATGTCTCTAAAGGTTACGACTCTTGTACCAACACTGAAAGAAAAGTTCCAAAGAAGTCAGAGGTGCAGACTTAGAAGAATTATTCTGAGATGGCTCTCAAGTATTCAGCACAGCAGCAATGCACACATTTGGAAACGTGAAGCAGCTGGCTGAGAGAAGCAGCAGAGGAAAATCACTGCCTGCTCAGAGGTGGCAGAGTCATGAGCCTGACACTGCTTTTTCAGAAAACTCCAACTGCAAGCGTTTGGAAATATATAAAAATATGGAAAAAAGAAAGAAAAAACCTGCCATAACTAGCTGGATTGCAGTTCATTACCACCCCCTCCCCATGGCTGCTATTTGTGCAGCAACATGGCAAACCAGCCAAAGGAACTGTCTGAAATTAACGGGGTTTTTTCTTTTTTTTTTGCCTGTTTTCAGCTGGATTAACTCCCCAGTTCACATGTAACTGTATAAACACCTGGGCTGATAGAAAGCAGGGGATGGACTGAGGGAGGACTGAGAAAGCAAGGCCAAAGCAAGATAACTTCTTTCAGAGGCTGTGCCAGCTCACAGTGGCTTAAAACATTCTCCAAAACTAGAGCCTGAGACAATCTCTCCATCACCCATCCCACCTTCTCACATTTCTCTTTAAAGTTTCCACAGTTTTTCCCAGCTTGCTCCAAAACACAAAGACCTACCTTATCTGAAAGAGAAGCCTTAAAACAAGTAAGCAGAAAAAACAAGTAAGCAGTTACTGCAGAGTAACTGCTTTACAGCAACCCAAAATATTATAAAGCTGGTAACACCTCCCTTGTTTTAAGCACAAACACAGTTCCTGTGAGAGAGCTGTCACAGTACTGCTCTGGTTTTACCCACAGTAAGCACTCACCCATACTTCTTAAAAAAAGTAGCATTACAGTGCTCAATTAAATCAGAGTAAAACCAAATTCTCTGGACAGAATGTTTTACAATTCCCATTCCAGAAGCCAAGTGTTACCTTTCATACTCATCCTGAGGCAAATGCACTGGTATATTAAGTGCTCCTGGGTGAATTATCTCAGCAGACCTTTGCTGGGATGGGAGCAAGGCAGCTGTTGTCCCTGCACACAAACTGGGACATGCACACAAACTCAGATGCTGCTTTCCTGCCAGGATCAGTGGACTTGATTTATCCAGGCATAGGCATGATCTAATATCATACACATAAAACACTGTCACTCATTTAGCAAAAAAATATTTCTGACACTAGAGCCTTTGTTTCAAGGGAAAATACGGCTCCAAAAGGAATGAATTGCATCCCTGCCCTTCCGAGGCTGCTGGCTCCTTAACAGCCTTTGGTGGGAAGTACAACAATGGGATGTGTTAAATTTCCCACTCTCAAAGGCCTTTAAGAGAAGCATCTCTGCATGTATCACAGAACACAGTGACAAACCCATCTCTATCAGATGCCCACAGGCACATACCTGCAGAAACCCTTCTGAACTGCACCAAAGGGAGCCCTTGTGTTCTCAAAGTGGGCACTACAGGAATACCTTTCCCCCTAATGGTGAATCCCTGCTGATCAGAAAACCTCACCTGGGCAGGTGGAAGAGCTCTCTGCATTCTCACCCTCCCTCACACCCACAGCACTCCACTGGGAAAATGTCAGGTGTAATGGCTCCATGGATGGCTGGCTCTCTCTTGGGGCATGGGTGGAGCAATGCTTCCACAGATGCTACCAAACTGTTAATTACTATTCTGGCAGTAATCAAAGTTTGATTAAAGGCATTACAGCAACTCACAGCAACTTCCCCAATCACCTGTGTTTGTGTTTCTTACAAAACCTGAACTCAGCGTGGAGCTGGAAACTGGGCTCTCAGTTCGAGCTCACCAGCAGTG
The DNA here is from genome assembly GCA_013398275.1 of Promerops cafer. NCBI lineage: Eukaryota > Metazoa > Chordata > Aves > Passeriformes > Nectariniidae > Promerops > Promerops cafer. The sequence goes on from VZSE01011972.1 coordinate 1,038,326, forward strand.
CTTGGAAATCAGGACAACACCCCACTTTTAGAGTGGCTGAACTCCTCAAAGCAGCCTGGTTTAGGTATTATCAGCAAAATGAATACAAATACATGAAGCTAAACTGATGCATTGCATCGGTGGGTTGAAAAATCCTCAAAATGCTTTCAACTTAAGAAATGCCTACACTAAACCTAAAAAAAGATTCCTGCGTGTTCACTGTAGCAGAAAACGACGTAAGTCATAACAGCACTGAGGTATGCTGAATTTGGTTTTTATTACAGAGAGTTGCCTTATGGTTCATAAATAGCAGCATATCCCAAATGAGTTACTAATAAAGCATTTTACCAAATTATATAATAATGCATCTTTCACTTTAGAGTACCGCTGGAGGAGTGTTCAAGGGAGGTTTAATGGGCAATAGGAGAGTAGAAAATTCAAATTACCTCCTTGGACAGCTACCCAGGTATCTTGGGATATGATAACAGACAGAAGCATTGAGTTAGCACGTCTGAAGTTACCAACCTGTGGACAAGATGCAATATGCAAACACATCTTCACTTCTACTTCCCAGCAATGCACAAGTGAGAGATTGCCTCAGCTGTCACTGGCAGGGTAAGAAGATACTTTCACTGATACTTTCTGTTCAGCCCAACTGAGCAGAGCTCAATATGAACTAAAAAAAAACAACCAAAAAGAACTGCAACAGCTTTTCTAACTTTCAAAATACCAATTTGAAATACCTTTCAGGGCTAGGGACAAGTGATGCATCATACCTCAAAATGAATACAATTCTCAACATGACACACTCTCTTCAAGGACCTAATATACTGGGTTTTAAAGTTAAAACAAATTTATGTCTCAAAAGCTTGTCTCTAGAACAAGATTAAATTTGGTCCTTGAACAAGCATAATAGAGCAGGTGGAGGGAGGAGTTTGCATATCTGAGATTTTAAAGGCAGCTACCTTTTCAGAGAGTTCAATTACAAGAATAAACCTCTGAGGTGATCTATTAAGCAGGGAAAATACAGTCACAGGCATTTGATACACTTTGTATTTTATCTACACAAAAGGATGGGAAACAAATGCTTCCCTTTGGGAATCTATCTTTCCCAAGAAATTGAAAGGCATAACCCAGAGGGACTCTTGGCTGTGCCTCAGGACTCTGGATTTCTGTTTCCATTTTTGCCACCGCCTGACAAAAAACATTCCATCCTTTATAATGTTTTTATAATGAAGATAACAGTTTCCCCTTCCTTGGTAAAATGCTCTGAAACATCCTGATTATCTTACTGCTATAACACACATTTTGACTCTGGGGTTCCCAAGTCTCCCCAAAGGTCTCAGAAACAAGCTTTCAAATGTATTTCAGCTATAATACCCCAGCAGGTGACTAACTTTATGGGCAACAATTCTTTTTCAGACCAGCTCCCTGCCTTTGAAAGACCCAAGCTACATCCTTCCTATGCAAATCAACAAAGAAATTTGTCCCCCTGTGCAAAACATGGAAAAGAGTTTAACATCTAAGAGACATCCTGAACTTCTTACAATAAAGAGATGCAAGAGATACCACAGATTCAGTCCCTCCTTTCAAGTATGACAATCCTAATTTTCATGTTTTTATTATCCAACACACATAGCTAATCACCTCCTACAATGACTTTAAAATCCTTTATTCAGTTTAATATTTAATTCGATTTTGCACCAATTCGCTCTAAAATCACTTTGTAAGCACAGATCATTTTCACACATCAATTTTCAGTGTTAAAAAAGAAAGATAAAGTGAGTGCCAACTCCTTTGTTATTGGTTACACATCTTTATGAAGGGATCATTAAGGATAAAGGAAAACCTTTTATTCAGGCATGGCATGTGGGGAGAACAGAGGGTAGGAAGGGGACAGAATACCCACACTGATATCCTACTGAAAACTCGGGTATTCAGTAAGCAATCTGGTACAATTCACTTGTCAAAGATATTGGAATTCTGTTGGCATTACTCTCAATATTTCCTTCACTTAAGTAGGAACTCTCAAAGCATCTCAAGACAATGCTGCACAGCATCAGTTAGTGAACATACTGAAGTTAATCTACTTGCAAATGGTATTTCTCATACTCTTAAAAGTTAACAACTTTCATTAAATAGCTTTAATCAAGATGGAAAATAAAGTATTTTCCTGAAGTGTCATTTTAAACTTTTATCCTTTTATTATCTTCTTTTGAATGCTGTAGCAATGGCAAGCACTTACTTCATGTCTCTCTTACAGCACAGAGACTGCTCTGTCATTATCAGTTTTTAAGAAGCTGTAAACTTATCTCAGCGGCTGGAATTCCTCATGAGAGAAAGCAAAAAAAAAAGTCAGTAATGATGTACATATCATCTGCCTGTGGGAAAATAAAAACTGCCAGTGATATGCTGGGAAAGATCTCCTTAGACGCCTTTCACGGCGTCTTGCAGTAGTTTTATTGTAACCCAGCAGTGTGATTTCAAATAACATTATCCAGCATGCTGATGGCAAGCTCCTAAAATACAGCTCTGCTCTGAACAACTGAGAATGCTATTGTGAGTCTCATGTTTACAGCTGCTCACTGATTGTGTCATATTTGCAAAGCTTTCAAGAAAAATGATAACTTTTTTCTCACCAGTGAGATTTATAAATTCAGCCTAGAATTTTGCTAACAAGCTCAGTGCAATACCAGAGCTAGTGCAGAACATGCTCCTCTTGGAAATTTTAGCTAAAAATTCCAATGTATTTAGCCAATATACTTGGAAAAGTATAGTCTAGCATCTTAGAAAAATGAAACAGAAAGCAATATGTTCAACAGGGCTTCTACATTATGGGAGGCAGCAGTAAGGGGTATAGATGCCCACAGGACACAAAAATATCTACATCTTGATGAACAAGTCATTTTGCTTCCCTTCCATGCCTTGGTTTCTCCAGTCAGAAGATGAGAATACTGACCTTCTCCATAAAAAAGGATAAATTCTATACCTCCACCAACAGGACCCTCAGCTGTGAGGAGGCGAACTGCAATTACAGTCCTACTACCACAACTGTTTATGCATTAGGTCAAGAGAATAAAGTATAATTAATACATTTGTAAAAAAAGAAACACACAGGAGTAACCTTAGAGAAAGAAGCTGAACTAGGTATACCCCCTCTCTAAGCTTGTCCATTCACCTACAAAAGATTCCACTTGTTTGCCTCTCTCCTGGCCTCACAATTCTCGTGTTTCAGACTGCACAGCAACAACAGCTTCAAAAGAAGAATGGCAGTGTTCGGCCCTGACTCCCCTCTCAGCTTTTAACTCCCCTTACAGAAGTGAATCTGGGGTTTGGGCAAGCCAAGAACAGGCTTTAGTCACCAGTACTTTAAAAACCTGAAATTAAATCAATGAGCACCTGCTGTGTTGCCCATCAGAAGACAGACAGCACCAGACTCTGAGCAAGGAGAAATTCTCCATGCACAGCACCAGCCAAAAAACCTGCTCTGTGCAGACACAGCTCAGCTGCACCCCTGTGCAAAGTGTCACCTACCCATCAGTTTTACATGGCCCCAACCAACACCAGCTCAGGGACACTGGCATTGCAATGGAAGCTGCTCACTGTGACTTCAGCAAAGCTGAGCACGTGGTCTGCCACGGTGTTCTTAAAGCCAAGTTGTTGAGACATCAGGGCCTGGCTTGCTGGCCTAGGCAAGCATTAAATTGGCTGGACTGCCAGGTTTGAAGGGCTGTGCTTAATGGTACAAAGTCCAATTAGCAGACAGCTGCTGCAGGCATCCCTCAGGGACAATGCTGTCTCCATTAGCAGTGAGACAGGGAGGCAGAGGCACCCCAGGCAGGTACGCAGATGGCACCAAGCTGGGCGGGCAGTCCTACAGCAGAGGGTGGGGCTCCACTCAGAGGGATCGTAGGAGGTTGAAGAACTGGGCTGACAGGAGCTGCATCTGTGTTTCCACTTCCTAAAAAGCTTCACACGCAAAGGCAGAGTAACCCTTTGCTCCAGTACGGGCTGGGGCTGGCCAGGGAAAGAACAGCTGGCACAAAGGAGCTGGTACCAAACAGGTGCTGAGCTGTGTTAGCAGAAGTGCAGACAGCAGTCCAGGGAAGTGGATATTCCCCTCTCTTGACTACCAGAGAGGCTGCACCTGGAGAGTCTTGGTCAGATGTGGGTTCTCAAGTAGAACATCAGAGTGACACTGACATGGTTGAGGGGCTGGAACACGTGATTTAAAAGGAAAAGCTGAGAGAGCCAGGCTTGTCAGCCTGGCTTTAGGGGACACCTAACACTGCCTAATGAGAGGGTTAGAGAATACGGAGCCAAATTCTTCTCAGAAGCATACTGTAGCAAGGAAAAATCAGTTTACATATTTGGGAAATACCCCTTGGGCGTGATGGTAGTAAAGCCCAGAGAGAACATGAGATGTCCATTGCTAAAGACAATCAACATTCAACCAGAGCAGGGCTCCAGGAATCTACTGAGGACTTAGCAGGGAATGGAGAAATTACTTCCATAGGCCCGTTCTAATCTAAATTATTCTACAATCCTCCATAGGGCACAGGCTTTTCTATACATTTCATCACCTTCAGATACATTACCTATACAAACATTTCCCTGTATCACACCTCTGACTGCTGGAGAAACCGTGGAAAACACACTGTACTGTGTTTTGTCCTACCCAAGAGCCTGTCAGTAGGAAGGACTGTTGTAATGAAACACTTCTGTCAAGCTACATTTTGAAGCCTCTTTTTCTGATGCTGCCCTCATGTTGTGGATGCTACCTCTCAGCCAATGTTCTTGGCTCCTGATGGCACTCCCAAATTCTCCAGTTGGAACAGGAGGAAAGTGACCAGTTCACAGCTCTGCTGGGAGGGCTGCCAACATTATCAGCAGAAATCAAGGACTGGAGCATTCTCTTGTTTCACCATTGAATGACTGTTAGAAACAGCTGAGACAGTGAAGCCACCCATTCAAAGTCTGAGGAATGAGAACAGCAGCAGTCAATACTTGAGTTGCTTTCCTCTGCCACAGGGAGAGTTTAGAGTCAAGGTGAATGATAATTAATATTAAACTGAACATTGACACAAAATATTTTTCAACTGAAAAACTATAATCTGAATATGCACTGAAAATAATTATTGGCAATGAACTGGGTCCTCCAGATGTGACAAGAATGCAGTGATCTGGGAGTCCCTCAGAGACAGCAGCACAGATGCAGTCCATCTGGTGCATCCTCTAGAAGACTGATCCTTTAAGGACCAGAAGTTTTCAAATGGAAAAGAAAATTCAGCTTGGATTCTGCAGAAGTTAAAAGCACTCATGTGGGAAAACCAAACTGTGAACTCCAGATAAGTATGAATTGAATGTTCTCTGATCCCAGGTACCAAGTGAGAGGCAGCAGCTGCAACCTCCCGATGTCTCTTTTAAAGAAGACTTCCTCAGTAATGACTAAAAATTATTTTGCATTTCTTTCCTCATTTCCCTGGAGATCAAGGATGGTCCACTGCTGATTTCAATGGCAGATTTCAAAAGAAATAGTCTTAATTTAGACAGTCCAGCTCTTTTGCCCAAAAGCGAGAGTCACAGAAAAGCATCTATAATCTCACAGCCTTCAGAGCTGGATAGGCAGAACTGCATTACTCTGAAGACATGGATTCATTAAGGAAAGAAAAAAAAATTATTTTTAACGCAAGTGAACTAGAATGGGGCAAAATCCTTGCACAGCGAGGGTACAGTGGTGCTTTCTCAGTAACAAGCAGGTTCAGGTAACTTCTCAAATTTTCTGCAGTCTAACTTGAAACACCAGCTCCTTGTTTGCCCTAGAGTTGTGCCACGCATTACAGCCCCTGAAATGACAAAATCAACTTTGTTTTCCCTTGGAAGCTGCAAGGCCACTACAGGCACAATAAAAAGTTTAAAAGACCAATTGCAGAAGGAAAAATACTGTAGAACAGATAAAATGAGAATTTCACCTGCCCGTAAGACAGAGGCAATGTTTGGAGTTCTGGTTTTTACATAATAAGGACTTTTCCATTTCGGTTAGTTCATGTCATGTTGCTGAATATGCACTTACACTGCATAGTCTTCTCTCCATATTAAAAAATACTACAGCCTAATAGAAGTTACATGCTATTTTTTGTCCACACTAAAAGGCTTCTTTTTTTCAGTCTATGTATCTCGCCTCTTTCAAAATTAGCTGTCCATTATGACATATGACAACATAAAATCTATTGTCCACTATTCCTCCTTGCATATCAACACAAAAGGAATCTGAAGAGGGCTTGGATTTCTACTCTCTGCCAGGGCAGAAGCTAAGATTTTATTTTTGGGAGCCAAGCTGCTCCTTCATTGAAGAAACAGCAATATATCTCCATTTAAAAAATACTGATTAGCAAACCTCATAGCACTTTTCTAACACATGCAGCCAAAACATCACTGAGACTACTGTGTTTCTCCCAAACTGGAAGGATGTTGAAAACTTAAATGATTCACTTACAGCTGATCTAAAGATGAGAGCTCTGCAATTTATGTTTTTACTGTCAAACGTTTAAAGGATTAAATCTAAATAAAATACACAATACACAAGCTTCAGAGCACACGTTATCTTTAACATCTTATTTCCAATTAGCAAGTCAAAATAAAGAAGACTTGGGGAACATCTGGCTTCAAAAGAAAAGCTCTGGAAGAAATCAAGATTTTGGTTCTTTTGGGCTTCATTTAAGGCTGCTATTTTCCCAGACTCTTGAAACTGGATAAGATGGAAAGATTATTCTGTCTCTCAAAGAGGGGAAAATAGCAGACATACCACCATGTGATTGAGTATTACATCATTCATACTTACAACAATACTAAGCCAGTCTGGCAGTTGAACTGAAAAGACATTTTCTTTTGCCTTCGAGGAAGGACATGGACTTGCCATAAAGGCAAATGAACAGGGAAAAGTTAGAAAAGGCTCAGCTCACCATTGTACTTGGCATGAATTACAAAATGCTAAAAATGTTTCATTGAGAAGCAACTCCAGTATGAGGTTTGCGTATGAAAACTGCATCATGCAAACAAAGTCCTAGTGACAAACATCTGAAGGAAAGAAGACAGCTCTTGAGAAGGACCCTTACCCATTTTTAAAAGGCTTATACTTTACTAGGATGTAAGAAATCATTATCAAGACCACTTTCAAGACATAAGGCCGGGTCAGGTGTGAGAATGTATCCTGTTTTTACAAAACAAATCTGACAGGTAATATTGTTTCTCTGATACACCTTTCACTTTGTTCTTAAATCATCAAAAATTGCAAGTCAGAAAAAGCTGCATACAACTTAAAAATAGGATGAAAGTGGACACAGTTTGAGAAAACCTCCAGCTAAAATATTTGCACATAGCAAGCACAGAAGGGCTTATAGGTCTCAACGCACTGGCTTTTGTTCACCCTATTTTGCATTACTGATCTTAATTAATCTAATAAAATGAATTTGTGTTCTGAGGCAGCATTCTTACTGCATTAAAATTCAAATACGCAATCTTGTATTATAATGAAAGAAAGCATTTAATTTTCTAATTGACTTTTAAAGTATTAAAATGCATAAAATATTAGTGATGGCTACAACCAAGAGTATTTTTCAGTGACCGAATCAAAAACATCACCCATAATTGATCATGTTTGCTATCAGGATTTATTTAAACAAAGCATCAGGTAACACTTTTTCTTTTTTTTTTTTTTTCTTTCTTTTTCCTTAAGAGGAGCGTGGACATGCAGGGAAGGAAGGGGAAGCGTCTCCTCCTCATCCCACACCATATCCAGCATATCCTCTGACAAAATCAAGAATGTGCTGCACAATGACTGGCTGTACCCCACTGTTTTTATTTAGCTGGTGTTAGCAACATATTAGCTCCCATCAGGTCAAAACACCACCCAGTTATAATTCTGGTTTTGCTGACATAAGCCCCTAAATTCAGATGCAGAGATAAACCGTATTAAGCAGAGAGCCAACTTAATTATTTCCTCTTTTAAACAAGCTTTAAGAAGATTGTTAAATATTTATTTTCACAAGCATGCAAAGATTGCTGAAGGTCAAAGACATCAGAGGTGTGATCCCCTCCTTATCATCCCTCCTTTGTATTTATTCCCCTCGAAGGAGGCCTCTCTGCCATCACACTTCCCTCCCCTCATCCATCACCCAGAACTCATCCTGATGTTGTTCCCGTGGTTATCCCCCAAGCCTCTGCCACCACCTTTCAGCTGCAGCCCCTCTCAGTGCTGCCAGTGAGGGCTGTCCCTTGGATTCCTACCCCGGAATTACTGATGCCTTTGTGTCTCTCCTGCTCCCTGCTTCTGGTTCTTTCCCTGTTTCACCTTTACCATGAGAATGTCTCATCAGTTCAGACACCCCAAACTGGAACCTAATTACTGAGAAGACAGACCATGCAATTAATTTCATCAATTATTATTTTTATGCATGCAATAGCAGACCAGTATTGCACGCATTAAAAATCTGGCTGAGATGCTTCTGCTGTATTTCTGGGTTACACAAGCCTGACATGGTGACGGAGCACGGGGCTGCCAAACACTTCTCCAACCCACAAATCATGTAATTCAAGCCCAGAGTGACAAAGGCTTCAGTGAACCTACTCCAGAAGCCTGTCCCTTCACTTCAAAAGGCAACAGTCATTCTTGTTTGTCACAACACAGGAAGGTATGATGGGCAAGGGCAAAGGACCTCCAGAATTAAAACAATGTAGGTGCAGCAGCTCTAGTGGCTGTAAACCCCAAGGTTTTCAGCAGTCATAGAACATCCTGAGTTCAAAAGGACCCACAAGAATCATCGAAGTCCAACTCCTGACCCTGCACAGGACACCTCAAGAATCACACCGTATTGTTGTCCAAATGTTTCTTGAGCTCTGTCAGGATTTGTGCTGTGACCACTCCCCAGGGAGCTGTTCCAGTGCCCAATCACTCTCTGGGGGAAGAACCTTTTCCTGATACCCAACCCAAACCTCCCCTGACACAGCGTCAGGCCATTCCCTTGGGTCCTGTCAGTGGTCACCACAGAAAAGACATCAGTGTCTGCCCCTCCTCTTCCCCCATGAGAAAGTTAAAGGCTGCAATGAGGTCTCCCCTCAGCCTCCTCTTTTCCAGGCTGAACAACCCCCAAGACCTCAGCTGCCCCTTGTATGGCCTCCCCTCACGGCCGCTCACCATCCTGGTTGCCCTCCTTTGGGCACTCTAACAACTTCACGTCTTTTTTATATTGTGGTGCCCAAAACTGCACCCAGGACTGGAAGTGAGGCCACCCCGGTGCTGTGCTTTGAGAAAAAACTGCCCAGAGAGATTTGAAACACTCTGTTCTGTAAAGCAATAAAGTATTTCTGCAGACAGATTTCAAAAGAGTATTATTTTGACCTCTACTGTTCAAAATTTCCCTTAAATGAGGAAAACAAAGCTATCAACACCAGCCAAAATCTCTAATCTTGATAGGCCATCTTGTGACCCTGTCCCCCTCTCCATCTCTGCAGATGGTTTGTTGAATGCTGCATTATGGAAAAGCTGACCATTTGAGCCACCTGCTGTGTACCAACATCCTGAAAGGAAAAAAGTTGGTCACCCCTCTACACAAAAGCTGGTGAGAATTTCATCAGTGAATTTAATGGGGCATGATCAGGACTCCCCTTGGCAGGACCAGAGGTCAAACTCTATTTTATCCAGAGTTAGTAACAAGTGAACAGAAAAGCAAATTTTCAGAGTGTGCAGTTCTTAAACAAAACACTAGCCTGAGCACACACATATGCATGCAAAATTGCAGTCCTCCTGCTTCTTTTGGATGATATATTTAGAAATCCTATTAGCTGGAGAGATCAACATTCTTATCTGAATTTCCAGGATGCTGTAACATGCAAAATTAGAGCAGCTCTCTTAAGTGGGTCAATTATCACTACTGCACTTACAGCAGCTTTTCCCCTCCCTCCCCGCAGCATCCGTAATGGGCACTGAGCACAAGGATTTAAACAGTCAGATGTTGAGTTGACACACACCACAATATAAAGTTCCCTTCCCCTTTTATATTTTCAGAATCTTAAAGGAACAAAGGAAATCACCCAAGTACAGAATCTCCACATTAAAATTGCAGCCTCCCAGAAGAAAGCTTCCATGACTTCCAGAACAGGGCACCCCGCAGGATAATTCCAGTCAGCAATCACGCTCACTGTCTTCCTGCCACATCTGAGTCAGGCACAAGTAAGGGACAAGAGCAGAACCTGAGGGCCACTAACCATGTTCCCAGCCCTGTCCCCCAGGGTACGAGGCCACACAACCAGTTTGAAAGGCTTCAGGTTATTATCTCCTCAAGAAGGAATTGTCTTTAAAAAACATTGCAAACCACCAGACACGAGTGGAGCAATTCAAGTACCCAGCACCACTTCAGATGCTACGAAGACATCCAGAGGACCTAGGGAAACACAGGCTCTCCTGCAACACAGCTGGAGGCCAGGTGAGACATCTGAGACTCCTTCTGCCTCACTGTCCCACTGCTGCCCAGCCGTGAGCAGCCGTGGCAGTAAGGGGATGTAGCACGGAAGAGGACAGAGCCACACAGTGGAATATACGATGTAATGAGCACATGGAAAGGAAAATTTCACTTTCCCACCAGCTGGAAACATGAAATGCGTCATTCTCTCAGCACCACACTTGCTTTATGCATATCTCTTTATAGGGAAAAATGTGTGAGGCAGCACTGCAAGTGAAAGATTATATGATTCTCCTTCATTCCATGGAAAAGCAGACAGGATATGCAGGCTTCAGGTCATGAGCCCTGCTGTTGAAATTCAACAGGTCCAGCCCTGGCTGGACGAGAGGGTGATGGGGAGAAATTAAGGTGCAGAAATTAAATTTCTATTGCTGTCCCTGGCTGCCCTCTTCCCTACATCTCCAGCATTTTCTCATGTGGTACTAAATAGGAATGATCACAAAAGCCAGGCATTACCAAACACCTAACTCTTTGGAAATCTATGCAAATGACATGGGGCAACAACACTCTCGCCCTATTTAAGGCAGCAATTTTTTTCTTAATAGATGTAACTCTTCCAGCTGAAATCCATCCGCTCAAAAACACAGCAATTTTAAAACTTCATTTTGAAATTAAGTGATCAAGGCTTTTGCAAGCCTTCAAGTCCAAGCAAGTGCTTCATTAGGAAACATTTCTTCACCAAGAATGTGGTCAAAAACTGGAACAGGCTTCCTAGAGAGGTGGTCAAAGCCCTCAGGCTGTCAGTGCATAAGAAGCATTTGGAAAATGCCCTTAACAACATGGTATAACTTTTGGTCAGCCCTGAATTGGTCAAGCAATTGGACTGGATGATCACTGTAGGTCAGTTCCAACTGAAAATATTCAACTTACTATGAAGACCTTGGCATCTCTTTCCACACAGTGAAATAATTTACCTCAGTAAATATTCTATGTATTTTAACCATGCAATTTAAAATCCATTTTTATTCTCATATGTCCTTGTCACACTCCACACTTGAACAAAACACATTTTCAATGAAACACCAGTTAATAAAAAAAAAGTAAAAGGTCAGTTACTAAAAAGAAAGTTTTTAACCAGAGAGAAATAGAAACTGGTTTTATTAACCTCCCTAACCACAGCTTTAAAATTTTCTTGATTAAAGCCTAATTTCAAAAGTTAACTTTTTAATCAGGAACACTAGGGCCTGCTGGCTCCAGGAAGTTTTAGTAGAGGTCAAAAGATTGCTGGAGATCTAATTTTTCATTTCTAATAAAAAAGGAAGTCTTGCCCTTTTCCTTGCAAAGACAGACCTTGAAGTGTTAGTAGAGAAACAAAGAATGTATCCATCAAAGGTTCTCATGGCGAGGCTGTACAAAGCTTCCCAAGACAGCATGGAGCTGACAGAGCTGCTAATGCTTGAGAGGGAGTTATCTGAACTCCTCTTGCAAGGACCAACATGGCAGAAAAGCCCAGTAGCTGCTGCCTAACCAAGGATTAAAGAGAACAATTCTTCACTCCATCACAGATTTTCTGGGTAACTCCGATTGTGTCACTTAGCCTCAGTTCTGCACCTGGAAATGAAGATAAATACTCGCAACTTCCCTTTCTGTGACATGAAAATAAACACATTAAACCAGGAGACTTTCAAATAGCTTGGCAATAAAGTACAAGCACTGCAGACAGATAGGAAATAACAAAGTGCTGCCCCATTCAGCTGCCCAGCTTTTTCCCAAACCCTTCTTGCCTGCTGGGATCCGGCAATGCCTTCGTGATCTTCCCTCAAACAAAAGGGAGGTTCACAGGGCAGAGGAAGCCGAGGAGGAAAAGCTCCTTATGCTTTCCCACCCAGCTCCAGTTTACATCTGAAAGACTTCTAGGCACCAAATGTTCTCCTGACAGCCTTCTGCTCCCAACGCCCAAACTCAAGAGGTTATTTTTCTTACACATTTAGCAGAAACGTTCTTTTGCAAACAACTCAGGAGAGAGGCCTCACTTGGCTGCCTTGGTCTGACCCTGGGAGGATCCCACCTCTGGCCTCTGACAAAAAAAAGCTACCAAAGACCCCCTGAATAACTCAACCTCAGTCTCAGAGGCTGCCCAGCCCAGAGCCCCCCATCATCGAGACTGATCAGCTTCACTGCAGGAAGAAAAACCTGCCCTGAATTTACCTTCAGAGGCAAACAGAGGGATATTTACACAAGATAGCTGGTGAGGGAACTTTGCAGGGACTCTTCTCATGTGGAAAAGGTTTTATTTACTATGCTCTGACAAGACAGGATTTGGTTTACAACTAAGGGTGCATTTTTCAGAGAGCTTCAAAGGAAAAGAATAAATAAATAGTATAAGAAAGGTGTATGTGTGTGGGATAAAAGACATTTACCATGTAAAATGTTGCTATGAAGGACCCCAGGTGGTAGCATTGGAAAATATTACACAAAAGAGTAGACAGTTGAATAGTTTTTCTAACTGTTGTGTACAGTAACAGGATTACGAACAGAATGAAATGTTCCTTGATGAAAACAAACTGATATTCCACCTGGAAAATCCTGGCCAGGCTGTCATTGTTCCTGAGTGACCCTGGGGCAGCCGCAGGTTACAGCTGAGCCCAAAAGTCACTCAGGCACCTTGCCTGGCTCTTCCCAAGTTCTCTCCCGCGGGAACAGCATGACCAGCTAAAGCACCCTTTGTTTCCATTCTAACATGTGTAGGGGTGGAAAAGCTGTTCAAAACATTAAAGAGAAACAACTGAAGGCTGTTACTATTCCAAGAAACAAATTAAAAGCCAGAGTCTGAACTGCCCGGAGCGCTGGCAGGGCCAGACAAAGTCAGACGCCACTGGAAATGCTCAGCATCACTCAGTCCCTGGGAGAGGGACAACAGGTTCCATCACACCTGAGGGTTTAAAAACCACTGTCTCATTCAGATGTGCTTTCTGCATTATATCTTTACTTCTGACACTGATAATACACACCTTTATAAAGAGAATAATAAACTGAAGTTTTCATAGGCAACTCATCAGAAGGATGAAACACCCCCCAGATCCAGCTAATAGTTAGCAAGCTGTTTTCCCTGGAAAACATTAACACTGACAAGCAATAAAGGAAGGCAAATGAAAAGCTATGCAAAACTGGCTGCATTGTGGGGGTTTGTGTCACATAACCTAATAAAAACCATAAACTGATGTAAAATCAATTCACATCTCAAATAATATATACAAAACTTTCCAAAGGATTAAAAATAAAAGCTGCTCTTCAGATAAATAAATTTGTATTTTCTCCTTAAGTTCTGGAACTATTTTTTCAGATCAAAAAAATATGAGCTACCAGAATATTTTGCATTTTTGCATTAATTAAATAACGCGTAAGAACCAAGGAGAACACAATGTTTTCCTGTTTCAGGCTGAGGTTTATTCAGGCATAATTCAGACTGCACTAGTAGACTTGGCTACAGTATTCTTCACATTTTCACAGAGGCTGGCTGGCGACATGTACATTATGAAAAAAAGAAGAATAAGCAGATAACCATGTCAGATAAATACATTCCACTCCCTCAAACTGAACTCGCAGACACAATTAAATTCTCTTTTCCCTCTCCAAATGCTTCCCACTCCTTTGGTTCTGCCACAAGAACACAACATTTCTTGTCACTTCAGTCCCTTATTACATCTCCTTATACCTCCCCAGGCATTTTTGCTCCTTCTACCACACAAATTCTTAAGAAATGTGATGTCTTCTACTGCTAACACTATTCTATTCCCAGGTAACATCTCTTGCCTCCACAACTCCCAAGTCACTTGGATAACTCATTTGGGCCACCCAGAATCAGTGAGCAGTCTCTCAGTTCTGAAGATGCTGCTGCCCTTCGGTACTTCTTCCATGTCACCTCCTGCCTCTGAAATACTTTCACCAATCTTCAGCCTTTAACTTCCTTTTCTAAATTTCTCCCACACTTCTTTGTTAGAATTCTAAAATGAACACAATGACAATGAACACCTTAAGCTCAGGAACTCAGCTGAGCAGTGTATTTAAATGTTGAAGTGTTAAAAATACTGCATGTCCTTTGTACAGAATTATTCAGTGTACTGCTCCTCTTTCCAAGCCCTCCTTGCCACCTTCTCCACAAGACCAAAACCAATGGCAAGTTTATTACCCTGAATATGGATTTTAATTCTTCTTAAAGCACTTTGTCACATGGCCATCCTCTCTACACCTGCTCTTGGCCCCTCTGCTCCAAAGGCCCTGGGAACACCCCTGCCTCCTGTGGCCCAGGTCTGTACTGCCAGATTTAAGCTGGGAACAAGTATAACATGCTGATAATGATCATCATAATTAATCTATGGAGCCTTGAACATATTCTAATTTCAAAGGTCAGCAATTTGCACCAGTGGCCCTAGGGTTTTCATGTTTCTCATGAAATGAAAAGATACCAGAAGAGAAATTTGTATTTCAGTGTTGAGACTCAATAATTTATTTGGGCTTTGCTTTTTAAACTACACTGGATTTTAAATAGTAATAGAAAACAAAACAAAACAAACAAACAAAACCACAGTAGAACACAGGCAGAAGATGAATGAACTCCCTCTCCCAAAGTGACAAAGGTTAAATTCTTAATATCAACTCCAAAACTAAGTTTATCTAATGGATTAAAAAAAAAAAACACTAAAAAAATTGAGCTGTATGGACATGCACAACAACCTTTTCATTCCCAGGTAGCACAGTAACTGTGCAAATGAGGGTGGCGTATTACTGATATAGAAAGACACAACTCATCTTTGCAGTTTTATTCACACTTTACTCCTAGTATTTTATGTGAAGTATCACACAAGACATTATCTCCATTTAACAAAGAAAGCTGGGAAATTCATTGAGGGATTTATTAAGTGTCAACCAGACCAGTATATCTTGCACGTGAGATACATGCTGAAATTCTTCACAGAAGGTTAAAAACCAAGTAAATGATTTTTCTTTATTGGTTTGCTCCACGTTAGCTACACTTGCTGCACAGGTGGCTGTACACTGCAGTGTACCTATCTGCCTCTTACAGCCCACATTTCTTTAAATGCTTTTTATCCCTATCAGTGGGGAAAAATGGATTTGCGTATTACAGCTGGGCTATCATTCAGAAGTATCAAATAACAACTGTAAATAAATTACTTTAAACATGAGCATGAGCATAAATATAACACAGAATCATAAAAGGGATCTTAGAGATCATTTATTTTCAACATCCCTGCCCTGGGCAGGGACACCTTCCACCAGACCAGGTTGTTTAGAGCCCAATGCAACGTGTCCTTGAACACTCCCAGCAATGGGGCAGCCACAGCTTCTCTGGGTAACCTGTGCCAAGCCCTCAGTTCCCTCACTGCAAAGAATTTCTTAATAGCTAATCTAATCCCACCCTCCTTCAGGCACTTACCCGGAAGATATATTATCAAAATATTGGTAACACCTTAAAATCAACACTGTCTTTATGGCAATGATAGAGTGCTACTGTTCAAAGTTCTCATGGAGACTTTACAGTAGGAAAGACCCGTGTAATAGGCAAGGCTGCCATTTAATTCCATTATTCCTGCAAAACCACATTTTTAAAAACATGTAAATACAATGACCACAACACTACTACAAGATCAGAATTTACTACTTTTAGAATACTGAATATAGTTTCTGAAACTACTAAAAAAATAATCTCAATCTTAAAAGGAAAGCTAAACTGTTCAACTGTAAAAATATAGAATGAGAGCAGCAATCTAGAAAAAGCATCAAATCAGAATACTGAAGATGTGGACATACTATTTTAAAGTAGAAAGGAACTAAGCACAGAATTGTAGAATGATAAAAAGATAGAATGGTTTGAGGGTTGGAAGGGGCCTTAAAATATATCCAGTTCCAACACCCCTGCCACAGGCAGGGACACCTTTCACTAGACCAGGTTGCTCAGACCCAGAGCAACAGAAGTAATTGTTTGATACTAAACTCTGAATTCCAGCAACTAAAACACAACAGAAAAGCAATAAAAATATATAAAACAAATGAATTTGGATGGTCATCAGTATTTAAAGCTTATGTGGATTTTAATGAAGTTCCCCAAGACAAAAATAGGTACAGCAAAGCACAGAGTACTCACTTAGAAATCTGTCCTGTGTGCACCTCCAGCCACTGATTTCCTGTATGATTTTTGAGCAAATTTCAGAATTTATCAAACATCTTTTTTTTTCAAAAACTAAAAAGACGAGTGATACTATCCTTCCTGCAAGTAGCAGAAGGAGGAAATCCGAATATGCTGATGGAAAACCCACTGGAACTCTAATCTGTTCTTTGACGCTGACACTGCATGAAGTTTGGGGTTAACTGTCATTAACTTTAAAAGAGAAAAACAAAATAAACAAAAAAATACTCCACAGATAATAAACCCTAGCAAAGCAAAGGGGAAGTGCAATTTTATACTTCAAGCAAATGTTGTGAAAGAAGAAATTCAGAGTTAGTCATAAGAGGCAAAGTGACATTTATAGCATTAAATACCAAGTATTGTACATTTAGAAAGGGAACAAATTTATCTGAACCACAGGAAACACTCCCATTCACTTCAATGTAAAAAACCAGCAATGACCAAGTTAGCTCTTCAACACTTACCTTTTCACATTTTGAAACAAGGTCTAACTGGGATAGTTGACATGCTAGAAGTGGGTGTTCTATTTATAGATATTTTATAATTGTGAAAGGATACGAGGAGTTCCTTCTGTCCTACACACCAGGTAGAGACAGGCAGCAATGACGTGGGTCCTCTTTCTGCCCCGGGTTAGATGTTTGCTCACAGCCATCTTGAAAAAATTAAAGGCAGTATCCAGACAATGTTGATTGAGTTGAAGCTGGTTTCCCAAGTGGTGAATCTGACGCTTCCCTAGAAGAATTAATAAGGAAAAGAAATGCTTAATAACTATGCAGTTAATGTGCTTTTAGGTTGGAGTCTTTTGGTGTTGAGGGGTTTTTTTAAGACAAAACTAAGGAGGCAGATTTTGGATTTCATCTCTTTGTGAAATACAATGACCTCTCAAGTTTCAGGAACTATTTAGCCTCAGCTCCTCAAGACAAAAAAAAAAAAAAANTGGATTGCTAAAATTGAAACACATGCAATCAATGAGCTCTGGAAAACTAAGCCACAAACATCAGTCCCACAGAGGATCCAAGCCATAGCCAAGACTTCTCAGACAAAAGATTATGCCCCTCTCCCTTAACATCATTTGCCAATTAGCACTTGATTAGCTGCAGCCAAAAACCAGAGGTCATGATGTGTTTGACACTGACGTGCAAACAGAGAAGACATTTTGCTGCAGCTCTCCAAGAAGTGATGGAGTTTGCTGTTCCTCTGACCACAAATGAAGTCCACAAGGAAAGAGCTCTGCTCCTGGCTTGCCCGTGATCCCAACGATGGGAGGCACTTCCTTCTTCCAAACACGCTCGCACCCCAGCCTTCATTTGAGGCTTGTCTGCCAGACTACTTAGATTAGCTTGTGGCTTCAGGAAACAAATGTGCCTTCACCCTTAAATAAAGCAATAAAAAGAAAAAAAGTGTGTTTTGGATGATTCATGGCAGGAAGTGGTCCAGCTGCTGGGACAGATGCGGGAAGCAAGGTCCAATCCGTCCCCTCAGCTCCAGCTTCAGAAGAATGTGCCGAAAAGACAGCTTAAGAAAAAGATGGGGGAAGTCATGAGGAAAACAGAGCGCTCAAGTTCCTCAGCATACGGGGTCAAACAGCACATCAAGAAATATCCTTTAATTCAATGTGCTGGGCAGATGTTTCCAGCACATGTATTTACAGGAAACTCTCATCTGTTCCCTTCAGAGATGTCAGGAGCAGCTTGGGGAAGGGGCACAAAGGTGCCTGCCATGCCCACCACTGCTCACAGGAAGCAATGGCAACCACACGATGCGTCCCAGAACACCACCAGCTCCTGCACAGACCACACATCTTAATTTAATGCAAATCCCTACACCAACATCACTAATAACATGGTAAAAATGCTTCACCTCTGAACAACCTTTTGCCAAAGATGCTGGTTTTAACAAGAAGTGACTCCAGCCAGGCAGCTGGGGTCAGCAGGACTCTGGCCAAACAGGAGCTGCCACAAAGCAGCAGCTTCTCCTTCCTGTACACGTGGAAATTATTGCACTCACCACCAAGATATCCTTTAAGGCACATAGGTCAACCAGGTGTAACACATTTGGATGGTGAAGTAAGAGCAGAGGAAGGATCCATCACCCTCCATGGGAGATGTGGGCACGATAAGCTACTCAAGGGTAATCCAAAGCCCATTAGGTGAACAGTTTTTCCACTGCCATCAGCAGGCCCTGGACTGGCACTGACCAGCCTCGAATACAAATACCACATCTTCCTAAAATTAAAGTACTAACTAGCACCTGCACCCAGTCTTTCCAGAATTTTATTTCACAGTCTGTATGCTGCTTCTTCTGTCCCTAACAAAGAATCAGTTTATAGTTATTTGGGGGGAAAAAAAATGCACTTGAGTACTAAAAACTCATTTTGCAGTGGCAGCAAAGCAGCTTCCCTTCAAAAACAAAGAACATACCAAAAGAGGAAAAAAAGAATAACATAGAAGAAGATACTTGAAATTAATTTCTTTCATAAGCTATTTTCACCACTGAGCTGCTCCCATCCCCAAGCTACCATTAATATTCTGAGTATTTAACCTTTTCTTAATTTCAAATGTTGAAATATAATTAATTCATCATAATCCATCCTAAGAAAACAGTATGCTTGTTTGAGTAATATACATATTTTTAGCTGAGCTCTTCATCTACCATCAATCTTTTAAAGTAGAATTACTTTAGCTGTAATTGTCTACTAAAAAAATACCAAAGAGATCTAAGAGAAAGGTACTTGTCTACTTAGGAAATGCTATTTCTCAGAATGTTTTACTCAGCCTTCTGCAGACCAGAGAAGGCTTTAATTCTGTGTGCTAGGACTCCCTCAAGCTGCTCCGTGGTATTATATCAGTCATACAGTTTGTGGAAAAACAAGACAACTGTTACACTGCTGCTTATCCCCAAAATGAACAACTTAATTCAGGACAAGAATCATCCTAGAAATTATGTGTATCTTGATGACTAACTTGGTTTTGTCCTTATTTATGAGATATGAGAAAGAAATGTACTGCTTACAGCATCATCTAAGACAAACATTTACATTCTGTAACCAGTCTCCTATTTACTAAAGAAAGATCAAAAGCTTTGTTGTTTCCTCATCACCACCTCCACCCCTTGAATTTAACATGACAACAAAATTCTATTTTTCTGGTATCTTATGTAACACTAAGAAAAAAATAGCTGGAAAAGTTAGCATTAGCAATCATGCTTCTAGATTTCTCCACAGGAAACTTCAAAATACCCTTTACTCCTCCTGGTTCCTTCCCAGATTCAAGAATGCACTTCACAGAGTCCAAGAAAAGGCAGATGTCAGTGTGATGGCTGTCACCCCAGTACTGCAGTACACAACCAAGCCACTGTAGAGTGTCCTCATCCTAGTCAGATGACAACCAAAAGTATGTCATTTTGTGACTTCCAACCTTTTCTGCCTAGCTGGCCAATCTGACATTTCCAGTGCTGAAAAATGTGTCTCTGTAACATTTTATTTAACTATAAATACAATGATTTAATCTGCTGGTATTTGAAGAGCAGATGTTCATACACAGAAACTGGGCTTAAGAAAACAACTGATCAAAATAAACTCTCTATCCAATGCTCCAGTTACTGCTGACAAATAAGAAAAGAGTCCAAATACTCATTCATACTGGCAGTCCTCAGCATGAGAAGTCCTCAAAACTGAGCAGTAGCAGCCACAAACCTTGCTAAGCACTGGGATACTGCTCCCCCAGCAGCAGGGTCAGTGCAGGGAAGAGCTGCCGAGCAGCTGCAAGTTCCAGGCCTGGGAAGATGAGCAATTCCCTCCAGCAGACCTACAGCACTGCATTATGGCCATCAGCCCTTGAACGTCCTCCCACTCCCACTGCTCCTCACTAGCTGGGTGGCATTTTAGAACCTTGCATTTGCTGCTTCCCTCCTGTCTCCATCTTTGCTCTGCCTCGCAGCGTGGCTTCAGCCAGCCCTCGCGGCCGGCAGTGCCCGCGCTGCCACCCTCACCCTGGGGTCCCAGTGAGCTGGTCCAGCCAGCTGCAAAGATGCAACAAGCCTGAGGATCTCAGGATCTCAGCTGAAACAGTGGGAATATCCAACAATACAATGCAGTTTATTAGCAATCTGCTCCACTCACTGTTCACTCAATTCCATCAGTGTTACAAACGCCAATGAACTGGGATTCTCCACTGGATGGAAAAGAACTGATACACCTTTAAACCCTATCATGATCTGGGTTATAGAACACTCACAACAACACCTTCCTGACTTTCTTATCCATTTTATCCTGCAGGACAGCTTTTAAAAAAGTTTCAATGTGACCCTGCTCTAAAAACCTGCAGCTACTATCTCAGTACAATAAAGGAATATCATCACATGGAACAGTTAGAATTAAGTATTGCATTTTTTTTCCAAATTGCTATGTAGAAGCACAAGTTATAACACAAAATATATAAGGGTAAAACAAGTCTCTTAGTATCTTAGCATCTTTTATTAGTAACTTGCAATAAGCATTGTCTCTTTTGGGCCTTACAGTTTTCTGACAGATGCTGCGATTCTTTTTTTAAACCACAAGAAATAGCACCTTTGAGGTCAAAGCTTACACTTCATGCTGCCCTTGCAATTTAGTGATGCCAAGAAAACTGGTATCTAAGTACCTTTGAAAGAAGGGCAGGGAACAGTGTCTTTTTTAAAAGGCAGGAGAAGCCCAACAGCAAGGTTTCAAAAATCTACCCCCTTCCCTCACCAGTAAAAAGTAATAAATTTTCTTTTAAAGAGCAGAAGAACAAAAGTCTAGAAATTACAGAAATTTTGTGATGCACTGAGCACACACCACGCAATTCCCATTTATTTTTCAAAGGTTCATCATACCATCGGGGTGGAGGGGGCGGCAGGCAGGGGGAGAAGTGAGAGAAAGAGAAGTTTGCACTTCTGTAATCAACACACAAAATCAAGTTCCCAGGCTACCAAGTAGTAAAGTTTATCACGCTCCTGAATCTGCAGCAAAAAACAAAAGGCCCTTTTCAGCTTTTAGTTCCAAGCCTACAAAAAAAAACGTGTTTCTACCCATCTACTCCCAGCATGCTGAAAGAAACACCATCATCTTCTCATCCGACGCCAACCTCAATGCTTTGAACTGGCACAGCAGACCTGAAGTGACAAGTTCACATAGCACCACTGAACACTACTATCCTTTTATTTCAGGTAATTTCCATTCTTTTGACAGAGGAAACAGTGGTTATTACAAAACAAAATGTGTAGGCCAGAAATCACTGTCAAAAAAAATAGATTTGCAGAATATCTCGGTTCTATTAAATGCTTACACAAGAGGCAGCTGAAAGCAAAACTGCAGCTTAAGTTATAATAGAAGCAAAGTAGAAAAAGAGGGAAAATCAGACATATTCTTTACAAGCAATTTTCTTTCTTTTATGATCTCGTTACTACAGAAACATCTTGTTCTCTTACCCTATGGAAGAGGAATCATACCTTTTTTTGGATCCCTTAAAAGTCAGTAATATCAAGCAGCTACAGCTCTACATTACTCTTATCTGGCTTCTGCCTGCTCATCTGCAGCCTTTCCTTCAGTCTGACAGAGGCTGTGACACTGCTATTTCATACTACTTGTCAGGACGAATCATAAGTTTCTAGGGAAATAACAGGCAGTACAAAGCCAAGAGCCTAAATGAATTCTTCTTACAATACTAAAGTGCCTCATCAAAATCCAGGCATATGGATTTTCTCCCCTTTCTGCAATTTGCTCAAGGGGACCTGAAAACTAGTGCTACCTGAAGCAGGGAACAGAGTCATGTTAACAGCACTAATCCTTCTTCTGCAAAAAGGATTGTTATGGTAACAAACACTAGATTCTATAAAAAGAAACATTTCGGATGGTTTTTGCTTGGGTATTCATTTCCAGCATTTTAATTCCTTTACCAACTGAATTTTATGTGCAGATTTTGTTCTGTATTTGGGTTTTCATTCCTTTTCTTTCTTTGAAAAGGCTGCCCAAAAGAACTCCAAAAAAAAGGGAAAAAAAGAGCATTTTTTATGTGTGAGCATCCCTGCGTGCTTTGTCACATCTTTCAATTTCAGCAATTTCCCAGCTCAAAGCCTGAATGAATTTCCTGCTCTTTGCTCTATGCCAGGCTTCTATGTTATTTGTATTACAGATCAGTAAAACAAACAAACAAAGGCACAACAGGGCCAGTCCAGTGGGCTACACTCATGAAGGCTGGTCCCAGCAGCCTAATCAAGGGGAAAGTCCTGTGATCAAAGACAAGAAAACATTTAAGGGTGGGAAGCGAGGCGACGGCTGCAGCGCTCACACGGAGCATTTCCAGCCACAGACGCAATACCGGGAGCGAGGAACGGCTTTATCCCTGTGAGCCCGTAAGGAAAAAGGCCAATGAGCAGTAAAAGCAGCAGCACAGCAGGACACTGCAGCAATGCTGACCCAGCACAATAACAAGTTTAATTTTATCAAGGTTAGCTAAGAGTTATTCCCAGTAACACCTAATTGCCCGTGAGGAAATTGATGACCATGTTGGCCTAGTGCCCACGCTCTGCCTAACTCGAGCCTACCTCCCAGTCCCTATCTTGCCATCTGGTTGTGGGTGTACCCACATCCCCAAACCCAGGCTCTTCCCCACAAGAACTCCCCAGTTCCTCTATGGGATGTATCAGTCCCCAGGCTGAGCAACCTGGAGCCCGGAACACTTGGCCCCGCTCCAACTGATGCATCCCCAGTGCCTGTGTCACCTGGCAGACCTGCTTCAGGGGCTGCCCAAGGGTACACTCTGTTCCTGTTATCTCAGCAGAATAAAACAGTTCCTGGCCCTTTCACTGCGATATTTCACCAACGGTGCCAGCAAAACTGTTTGTGGCAATGAACAGAAAACCAAACCAGTAAACTGACCTGTGTTAAAAATAACCTTGTGAAATAAAACAGACTTAATCCAGACCTGTTTACTGAAGGATTGATGCCTCCTCTTTATCTCTGTAGGGCCAGACCCAGACTATCTGAGCACAGAGACCTGTATTCAATTTCTCTGCCCAATGACAACAATCCAACCCATCCATTTTGCCTCCCATGAGAGCGCCCCATCTACCAGGTGCAGGTCCCTTCTGTCCTGCTAAAGCCCTTCCAGAGCACGTCAAAGGCTCGTTCACTCATTCGGCTAAAGAGAACAACCATGCATCTTTAAGATTAATGGCTTAAAAATTCAGATGGTGGTCACTGCTGCAACTGCTTTTTAAATATTTGATACTACGCTACTTTTCTTTCACCTAGAAAATTTGCCGTTAACATCTCTTCTCAGCACTTACCCGTACTTCTTTAAGTATTCATTCCCTCAAAATTGGCCCTTGTATTCCATTAATGCCAAAACAGGCCTGCAAAGCATCCACGTAACTTCTCCCACCCCCCCTCCTCAAGCACATTTTCCATTCCCTGATCCTATGATACCACTCCCACATGGAGAGCCTCTTTGCATATACAGCAACTGTCCATTTGAATTAATTTGTTCTGACCACTCTGAAAAATCTGGCATCACAAGTGGTTCCTCTGATTTTCTCCATGGAGTTCCTGGAATTCTGCTTCCCTCACAGGTGGCACTTGTACTGCTGCCATTTCATTCCCACTATCCATCTAACTACTACCCACACTTCAACAACAGACTAGAAGCCATACGGTTGATGCAGAGGCTGCACTTAACCTGTTGCTAATCTTGCCTATCATCATCAAGGCAGCAGCTTGCTCATTTCTTAACCCTGCTTAATTATTCTTTTCAGCACAGCTAAAGAACTGCTTGCTCATAAAGTCCTTACTGAACTTCACTCATGGTGCCACGTTGGGAAGCCACAGTCAATGCTGACATTAGAAGAAAACAAAAGCAAGAAAACCCCAACAAACCCCTGATCTGTTGATTTACCAGCATTGAAGGAATTGGATCACAACTATCACAAGTGAAGCTAAAGCCCGAGCTGTTCCTGCAGACAGCATTCCCACCTCCAACACGACTTTTACATGGCCACACACTGATACAGATGAGGGAATTTACTGTGCTGAAAATCAACCCCAACAACAAAAAAAGCTGAATTTTCATGTGGACCAGTTCCCTCATGTAACTCAACAAGCAGCCTCCCAAGCCCTAACGGCAGCAGAATGTGGCAGGGGCGAGGAGAAATGCTGTCAGCAGCCACATACACGTGGATCAGCTTAAAGCAAATGTGAGACTGAAGCCTAAATGGGTCAAAGAGAAAAGTACACGCTATCCCTACGCTTCCTCCTGCCTCCCTGCTACTGCTGCCAGCCCTCGCTGCTCCTCCTGTACAAGGCAGCTTCCACTAAAGTCTGATTACCACAGTTTAAACAAATGCTATCGTGCTCATTCGTTATTTGTCTATTAGAATGATTCAGGTCGTTTCAGATTCATTTTGGAAGAAAGCAAATATGGGCTTTTTTATATCCAAAAGTTTAGCTAACTGAACTTTTTTTACTCGCAGAAGATTTGCAGCTGTTTCAAAGTTGAAACAGCTGGAAAGCTGCAGTACTGGCAAGAACTGTGAGCACATGTATGATTAATGTAGCATAGCCCTTACCTGTCTCACATTAAGGGAATTGGAAAGAAAAAATTAAAATATCAAGAACTTTTAGATAGTGGTAGCTTTTGGACATGCAAGATTTCCTTCTGAAAGCACCACCAGATAGGCCTTGCTTTAATCTTCCTTTATATTGTTTGGACAGAGATTTTTTTTTTTAATTACATTTTAAAGGACAGTTATTGTTAGAAATTTTTCAGTATCTATATATATATGTAAACCTTTTCCCTTACACTTATCAATTACCAGTAGTTACTCTTGTCACAACAAGAAATGGAACATTTCTGCTGTCACACAGCATTACTACTGATCCAAGCACTACCTTCAACCACCCAAAATCACTTTTACATCATTGCAAGAAAAAAAAAGAAAAATATTTGCTCATGACATAATCTGACAGCTTTGAAAAGATCACTTCTTAAAAATTTTTAAAATCTGCAATTCTAGCACGATGAGAATGATAGAACCTATTTCATAGTTTCACAATGTAAAAAGCATTTAACTAACAAGCAACTGTCATCAATCTACACAGCTAGAAAAATTCATGAATACAGCACAATATAGGAGAAAAATTCCACTGCCTATTGGTAAAAGTGATCAATATCTTTAGAACAAAACTGAAGTGAAGACCGAACACAAAGGGATCCATTGCTGCAGTGGAAAACTTTGCAGATGCGAGCAGCATATAAATCAGTGCAGTGTTATCTGCTCGCTGACAGGCAGCTCTCCTGCCTTCCCTGCAGATCGGGGCTTTCGCGAGGCACAGGAGAGTGAAAGCTGACAGGAGCCATTTCTCAGCCTTGCAAACACCATGGAAGCCAACAGGAGCCCCGGGAGTCACAGTGCGTCTCACGGACGAGGAGGATGCAGGAGCTGATGGTATCCCCTGCCAGAACTGCCACTGAGACCAAGGGACAGGGACGGGAGCAGAAGTAATTGAGTTACCACAGCTGAACAATTACCACTTCCCAGCTGCACTGCAGCAGCCATTAGATAAGGTCACACATACTAAGATTGTTTAAAAAAAAACCCCAAACCAACCTTCCTGTTTAATCCATATTCCCTACCATAAAAGCCACTCCAGCCTTTCCCTTTTCCTGCCGAGAGGCCCCTGTATATCCCTGTGAACCTTCCCTACTTTCCTTGTCCACCTTTAACACTCACCTTTTATAACACATCTGAGAATTTACTTGTCCTCAGACACGTGCAGAACAATTTTCCTCTCCCAGGGTTCAGCCCTGCTCCTCTGCACACCAGTTGTTTTGTCAAAATACAACTGTTAGTGGTAAGTTACTTCCACTCTCCATCATCCAGCTGGGCAGGCAGAAGGACCATACAGACAGACACTAATACCCACTCTGCTCTCAGCCTCCACTTTTAAGGCTGCTGCTGCTTCCTCAGGACTGAAAAAGGCCTGTGAGCCCAAAGCCACTTTCAGGCTCTGATTTTCATTGTGGGGATTGTTTTTTGGTCTTTGGGGTTTTCCTTCCTTTTTCTTCCTCTCTAAATCCACATACACATCTAACAAAGGACACTCTCTCTGCATCCAGACCTACCCAAGTGGCAGTCAAAGAAGATGACACAGTCATCCAAAGTAAAAATTTCATAAATATCAGCTAATTGGCAAATTTCTTAAATCATCAAAAAACATGGAAATACAGTGAGAAGGCATCAAGGTAAAAGGATGCAGAGACAAATAGTTGAGGGGATGAAGAAAAAGAGGAAGTTATTAGAGATATCAAAGGGATAAGAGATAAAACATGATCTAAAAATGGAAGCAGAAAGAGAGAACTGAAATCAAGCAGGGAAAGGCACAGAGCTGTTACAAAAGCAAGAAAGACTATATTAGGTTAATACTTATTTAAGGTATTTTTATATGAAGCTGACGAGTGGTCAAATACTTCTTCCTTTATACAGAAGGGATAAAAAACCTGGCAGTTAGGTAAGACAGCATCAATCTTTATCCAGGCTGCAGCTAAAGAATTAAATTCCGCCCTTAGCTTGTCCCTGGCAGCTGAGTCCATCAGCTACAGCCTTCATGCAAGCAGTGTGATTGTGCAGGGGCTGCTCTCCTCTAGCACCACAAACGGCCTATTTAGATCAAAGCTACAGCTGCCCTTGGTAATTGCACCTCTGTCCTGCCCAGAGATGACAGAAGACATTATGGACAGGGCATCAGCCTCAACTTTGCATTTCCTTCCTTTTTTAAACTAGGCATAACTGAAGGTTGCCACAAATCTCAGCTAAACCATGTAGTGAATCAGTGATGGCATTTATCAAGTCAGTCTCTTGTGGTATCTACTTCAGCCTGGAGTTGGAAAGAGATTTATGTTCAAAGCGAGAATGCACATATTTCAGGAACAGCCTTGTATTTCTTTAAGCAATAACATTTATATAAGTCAGACGTACAGACTGTTTCAGTAAAGAATTAAAACTACAGTGCCATCTACATATTTTTAGAGAGCCAACGTGGCCCTCTTAGAAAGTATTTGGCATATCTGAGTAGTATTTATCTGTATGTTTGTGATGCCTTCCATTTCTATGAGGCTACTATTTATGTAAGGGATGTCATACATCAACAACTGTTTGGGATGAGGAAATTCTCACTAGACTTTGTTCTTCTCCTCTGGAGCCCTGGTCACCCTAGAATTAAAGATTGAGAGCATGTCTGGGAAATAGGGGGTAGATGTTTAAAGATGCAGAGATTGAACTTAGAACCTGCACCTAATTATCAGACATGATTTGTTAAGAGAAAAGCAGAAGATCACTAGATCTCTGAAAGATGAAGGAAGTTTAAGCCACAAATAGATATAAGCATGAGTTCATGCCTAAGGGCAAATAACATGAAGTTAAAGGAAAATGTAAGCACTATGTTAACAGGACCTTACAACAAAACTCACTGGACCTCATAATAGTTTCCCAAGGGAGCTGGTGGAAACTCCTACTGCTTGGAACATACGAATCCAGTAAAGGCAAAACACAAGAAAAATTCATTATATGGAATGATGCTATATAAGAAAAATGGGCTAAGATGATTTACTACATTAGAGGAAGTTCTTATGCTTTTGTAAAACTGTAACCTTCGGAGAGAGGCTGCTTTGCATGACAGAGTCATTCTGTATTCTGAGTGTACAAAACAGAAGCAAAAAATCCCTCCACCCTTTCTTCCCCAAATAGCCACCACTACTGACTCATACAACAGCCTTCAGCCTGCTCAGATTGACACAGAACAACACAGACCCACTGTCAGTCACACAGAACAGCCTGACCTGGACAGCAAAGATCCACATAATCAAGTTCCGGCCTCTTAATTTTTTTTTTTTCCAGTCACCAATCCATTCTAGTTTTCCTAAATTAAATATTTATTAAATATTAAATGGCATTAATTATTTATTAAATATTGTATTAACAGCACATCTCACAAAAAAACCAAAAACCTCAACACTTGTTCATGCAACAAAATCTGAGAAATTTTCTTCATAACCAAATCTTCAGATACCAACTTCCTTTGCTCTTCTAGATGATCCACTTACCTCCTGTGTGCCAGTCCTTAGTAGTTAAAGAAAATTTTAGGTAAGCACAATTACATTTTTCTGTTCTTTATGTGCTGAACCTCAAAGATCAATTACAACAGGGCTTTTTCTGTGCAGCCTGACTCCAAGATAGGATGTGAGATCATCCATTAAACATACGTATCCAAGACTAGATGCATTATTAATTCCTTTTCCTCTAGGTAATATGGTATGGTGAAAAATAGATACCAGAGAACATACTGACTACTAAAGACTTAAACAGAAATCAGTGGATTTATGTGATGATTGCTATGCAGCAACCTAACAGATCTCATTAAAGGAGACATGGATTCTTCTCCCCTGATACTGCCACTGCTCCTACAGGATGCTCAACACAAGAAAGAGTATTGATTGCAACAAACCCCCAAAATAGTTCTGAGACCAGCTGAGAGAATGATCTGTCTGAATTTAACATTGCCTCGGTCTGACTACAGACAGGTCTAAATTTCATAGCATTTTCTGATTAGTGACAGTGTTTAGAATTTTTTTTAAATAAACAGATTATAAAACACAACCTGTCTCAGCGTTTCAATCAAGCAGATGCTGTGAACACCAAAATGAGCTTTTTCTTTGACTTTGTGGAGCTGTAATCAAAGAAGCTGCCCTAAGGAATCGCTTAACATCAGCATCATCTTGAACCTAACTAACATATTGCTTCAATACAGTCCACAGAGTAAATTCTATTTACTGACCTATTTCAAGATCCACAAAAATAAACAAAGACTTCAATCAACTGCCTGCCTCAGACCTGTTCATGCTACAAGCAGCTCCTCACTGAAGGCCTCAGAAGTTCTATTGCTACATTAATCAGCCTCAAGGACCATGTTTTCCCTCTGCAAAACAACTATAATCTGGCCCTTCCTACCTTTTGTATTTTACTCGAGTGTTATGAAGAGCAGACAGGCTGATGAAATTCTGCCTGGCTTTGTGCAAGATAACCTTACATCCACATAGCCATGTCCCTGGCAGCTACAATAGCAACAGGACACACCGAAGTTCACATTTCCCTATGGTCAAATGCCATCCTACTGCACTGTCCTACAACAAGAAGCATAGGTGCTCCTTTGTTTCATCCAGCTTTTATCTTAAGCACTCAACTCCTACTGAAAGCCATGCCCCTATGGATGGGAAGCTGAACTTGGCACAACCAAACATTTCTGAGGGCCTCAAATCAACTGTGGTTTTACCCTCTAGTAACAGTGCCTGTTATCATTTTGAAATCAGAGCACTCAAACTTTAACAACATCTTGTTGCAAGTGGCTGTTATTATGTCATCTCCCTTTTATGCCCTCTACAGAGTGAATCAGGAATGGGTATCTGACACAAGGATCCTTCTTAGCTTAACAGGGAGCAAGGGCTTCTGGAGGAGATGGAAAACCACACACATTCCCTGAGCTGAGCCATGGAGGCAGGTGACAGCCCTTGACTTCTGCTGCAAAATGCAGAGGCGACGATTCATTCCAAATGTACTTTTTTAAGAACTTGATTTTCGTTTCCATGTGACTGCTTACACTCCCTTATGCTCCCCTTTATCTTCTGCTGAAGTTTTCTTAGGATATTGAATTTGGTATGTAACATTCAGTGTCACTGTAATCCCACAACTTGACTTTGCTGGCACGACAAATCAGTGTTTCTCAGAAATCCAAAACAATCTCAAAGCTTTTTTTCCCTCTATGTCAAAGACCTTGATCAACATCAAGTTTCCTCTTCTTTTTAAAGCTGGAATCAGACACTGCAATGATCTCAAAATGAAATTTGTCATGCATGTCAGATCAAAAAGTAAAGAGCAATGTTGGGGGAAGCAAACTACCCACACATGCAGTAGGAAAACTGGGTACCTGATGGCAAAAAGAGCATCTGAGCACCACTGTAATCCTGCAAAATGAACAATTTTTCCATTCCCAGTTCCCCCAGATCTATAATAGGGTGCCCACTACCCTTGAGGAGACCATCTGCCGTCAACGCGTGGTGGAGTCACCATGGACAGAGAACACAAAGAGACAGAAGTATGTTTATGATCCACAGGATGTCTAACAACTTTATTTTGACCAAAGCTACAGATACCCATTTGCTCTCAAGAAAGAAGCTGGCAGCAAGCAAGAGTTAACTTTTAGTATAGGGCCAGCTGGAATAACACAGACCACTCAGACAACAAACGTCACCTCACAAGCACCCTGGATTTGTTCCAAAAATCACTTGAAAAGTGGTATTCTTTCCTGACACACTCAAGGACTGATTCAGCTTGCACCAGAAGCAGTATTTTTTCTTTTAGTGCTTGTCAGGAACCATAGTTTCTAAATCTACTTTGAGATGCCTTTGAATAGTCTCAAGATACACGTTTTCCCACAGTATCACTAAGGAACCTTGTAAATTATTTTCCTTGTATTTAAGTTTAAAAACAGGATTTCATGTAGCTAAATATGTCAGATTATTTCCCTACTTCCTACCTTCTAAAAAGAAGAAACCTTAGTATATAGAAATATTTTTTTAAGGCGGAAAGGGACAGTATTTGCAAAGCTATTCACCCACATTAGTACTGCTATGAAATCACTTACAAGATTTCTGCTGACATTCAATAATTTTATTTCTAGCTATTTTCCCTGAGCTTTCACAATGAGGGAGCAAGCAAACATAACACCTGCTTGGATTTGGCAAGCTGCATGGGGCTCAGTATAATAAGGCAACCCCTCTAAAATCTCCTAATTTATAGATGCTGATTTGCTGACAATAGGAGGACAGCTTCATCCTCACCTTTGAAAATGAGGATGAATTTGGATTAGCAAATTGTGAGGATTCATCTCACATTTAAAATGGAGGCTGGTAATTAGAGAGGAATGAATGATAAATTAAGAGCTATTAGTGATTTACTGCGTTTTCATATAGAGTCTGTTTTCCTCTCTTCACTCCAGCAAACGTAGGGTAAAAAGCAGGAGAGGACACACAAAAACCTCAGCCTGAAGACTAGATTCAGCTGGACCAGCTGGGCCTGTACTTTTCATAATTTTATTTTTTGTAAGAGTATTTTCCCTATCTTTCTTGGAAGAAGAAATCTATTTAGAAGAAATCTATTTTTTTACTTTTGTAATATATCAGGTAAAATAGCAGAGGATGAAGTTGCCAGTGACAGTTGGAAGGGGAAATCCAACATCCCCCCCATCCATCCCACCACCAGCTCCCAGTGCTCTGAAGATTTTATGCTGAGACACAACCCAAGGAAAAAAGACAAACAGTCCATTTTCTACAGGCATCAGCCAGAGCAAGAAAGACAAGTGAGACAAGCCTTGGCAAGAAGTGCAGCCACAAGCCTTGAGTGAAGCTCATCGGTAACACACAACTTCTATGCTTTGTCTAAGACTATAGAAACATCATGGGATCACAGAACGGTTTGGGCTGGAAGGGAACTTAAAGATCATCAAGCTCCAACCCCCACTGCTGTGGGCAGGGACACCAGACCAGGTTGCTCCAAGCACCATCCAACCTGGCCTTGAACACTTCCAGGAACAGGGCAGCCACAAATTCTCCAAGCAGCATCAGCCAGTGTCTCACCACCCTTAAAGGGAAGAATTTCTTCCTAATATCTAATCTAAACCTAACCTCCTTCAGCTTAAAGCCACTCCCCCTTGTCCTGTCACTACATGCCATGAGCAAAGACATCCATCTCCTAACCTAACTTACAAATTGTCTTTTCCCATGCAGAAGTATCTCTATGCATCTGAGCTTGCACATATATTCACATGTGCCCAACGGAACCAGAAATGCATCAGCTGGCTCTGCCAAACTCTGGCAATAAGTACCAGGATGACTTTTAAGGATGATCACCCATGCTCCAGCACCTGTGCTAACCCGTGAGAGTGTGGCTGGAAACTGCAATATTTATGTCTCCCTTTCAGACAAGATAATGTGATGCTTTCTAAAAAGGAAGGACATTGAAGGTGGCTTTGTCTTATACATCAATTTTGTACAGACAGGAAACAAGCAACCTCAGGTTCCTTAGTTCTATATTATCAAAAAAACCTTCAAGCCTCAGACCAGACCTAATGACCAGTGTCTGCAGAGCAAACTCATTCTCAGAAATTCATCCTAAGTGGATGGACTAAAAGGAAAGCAGCAAATTCATGATTCCTACCGTAAAAATGCACAGAGTGCATTTCCCTGAATACTGGTTTATAAGAGCAATCAAATAGCATATCTAAAGTACAATGAAAACACTAATCAATACATTCTCTCTAAGGAATGACAGCCATACAGGAGAAGGTGTGGGTGTAATTCCTGTACATCCTAAGTGATTCCACAAATCCAGCTCTGTGTATACCTCAGAAACTGCAACTGTGATCCTACTCTGCTTTCTTAATGTTATGCATTTCATAATATATTACCCAAAAGTACAAATAATCAACTGAGTGGTACTAGGGCACAAAAAAGAAGAGTATACAGCTTTCCTCTAAAAATCTCATTCCTAATTGATTTTATTAAAAATTCATTTATATGCTTATTCACATAATGTAACTTCTTAGGGAGGCACACATTTGGATATAATTAGCCACTTGTATTGTGGCATTCAGTGCTAATGACCTTTCTTTGAAGAAAGATCCATGTTTGATTTTTCTATTGTTCAAACTTAAGAGAAGCCTCTTTGGGTTGAAAATGCAGGAACCCTTTGAGCTGACTTTAAACACCTAAGCAATCAATGGCCTTTCCAATTAATTTTTGCTGTGTTTGTTTGGGACAGCTTTGCTGTAACAGCATGAAGGCTTTAAATCTTGGTGATTAAAGCCTCTTCTAGGCACATACTTGGTGTCCCAAACAGTAATGCCAAGCAAATACAGCTCCCACTGACATCCAGGGCAGGTCTACACAGCATGGATCAAAACCAGGCTTAAGTATGCTAAATCCAGCTTGCCACACTGAAGCCTGGGTTTGAGGAGACCACGCTGTACTTCTCTCTGCTTTTTAAGTGTCATTTGCTTATAATTTCTATTAGAAAACAAAGTTAAAAGAAAAATCTCTGTGTAGGAAATAATAACATTCATTTTTCAAGTGTTACATTCTTAATGTAGGAAATTACATCTAAAATTACAGCAATAGTAATGCCTTCAGGAGGGCTATGCATTTAGGAATTCTTCCCCCCCCATGCAATTACTTAAACTTCCTTCATTTCTATCTACATGTTTAGCACTACTTAGGTTTAGTCTAAGCAGCCTAGTACTTAGTTGTTTTTATTGTCCAAAATGATTCAATTATTTGAGTACAAGGAGGGGGAAAACATCTTCATCTAAAGGAACAGTTTGCAACTTTAAACTCCTGATTTCCCATTCCACATGTAACCATAAACAACCAGTTCTGCAAAGCCTTAGGAAAAAAGCAACTTTCTTTACAACTCTAATTACTTTGCAACTGCTGGGGGAAAAAATTACTACATTTTATATGTATGTTGCAAAGTTTTTTTCTAAATAAGAGAAAAAGCGTTACATTTACTGAAGACCTTGAAAAGAAATTGTGCATTAGGAGCCTGGATTTCTTTTTTTAAAGAGAGTCTTTCCAGAGCAGACTGGCATTCTTGCCCTTCCAAATTCACCAGGTTAAATTACATCTCATTCATGAAACAGGTTATGTCCAGCTTATGAAGAGACATCACTCTTCAGCCTTTCATCTTTGCTAAAACAATCAATATTTGCATATTACACTCCTTCATTCCTTACTGCAAGCCTTCATAATCTCAGCACCCAAGAAGGAATCACACTGGCTACAGCCCAGACATGGTCCCACACACCCAGCCTCCAACCTCCTAAATTACCCCATATAACATTTTTACATCAAACATGGTCATAAACTGTGCAAGAGAAAATTCCACTCTGAGCAGCTCTCACAAAAGCAAACCCAAAATTTTCAGGAAAGGCTCTACTTTAAAGACATGGTTAAAGAAAGAAATTCTCTTTCTCACCACTCCTCCCATGAAATTACGCTTGAATAAGTATGGCAAAGGCAGAGTTTAAACTTATTTCCAGGCATGTTTTGAGCAGCGTGTAACAGCACCACCTGGTGATTGAGGCTGTACAGGATTTTGAACACATCCACTAAGATAGTCATCAGCACAGAAGAACAGCTTTTAAGTCTGGTTGTGTTCAATTTGGTGCTTTTTTCCATTAAAAATACATGCAATTTTTACCAGCAAATGATAAGGTTTTGTGATTCTGTTGAAAAATTAATCAAACTCCTCAGACCTAACATCAGCTGACTTCTGATGGTAAGGAAAACTCTTGACATAGGAACACTCAGTTTAGTAAAATACAGTAATTGGTTCAACTGTTTTAACAAACTAGGTTAACCAAATGATTGTTTAAAGGTTTGCTTTGAAGTTCAGACAGATAGAAAAGCCACCTCAGAACCAGAAACCATCAAGTCTGGGTTACTAAAATACTTGAAAAATATCAAACTGGATGTCATGTATGCTGTATTTTCTAAACTGATTAATATATAAACAGAATTAGCATTTTGGTCGTAAAATGCATTACAAATTTTACTGCTGCTCCACCAAAGCATCACAGAACATCTAATACACATTGCTGGAAAAAATCCTGAGGGATCCTGAAATGAAAATGTACTCCCCAAAGATGTCACGAGCGACAAGAATTCTATTAGAGCTGAGCACTTCTTCTTCATCACTCCTTTTTAAGTTGTGACTAAATTAGCACAGCCTGCACACTCCGGGGTGTGTGCTGGGAGGAGGGAGGGGGAGAAAACGGAAGATATCAAGGCCTGAGGCACTTCAAGCGGAGAGCATCCATCTGCCAGCAGCAGTCAATGAACAGAACATTTCTAAAAATCTTCCCACTCATATTAAGTCAAGCCAAAAGAACAGGAAACACCTTCCTTCACTCTGACTGTGCAGGACTGAACGTAACAGGACAGTGGGTTATAAATAAATGTTTAAAAAAACACGAAGTGAAAAAAGAAAGAGAGAAGCTCACTGTGCAGCTCTGCGTTCAGCCTCTCCTGCTGCAGAACGGGTTTAAGAGGCTCCTGCTCATCTCTACGTCACCCTTTCCCTCCTCCAATCTATGGTAGCATGTGGAGGAGTGAAATGATAAAAGGAAAACAAGAAAAGAAAAAAAAGGGTTGCTTCTTTTTATTTTTTTATTTTGCTTGTGAAACCCAGATCTTTTCACTGTCCCAGTAAAGAGGTGCATTGCCCAAGCTAAGGCCCAGCATGTTTGGATGAAGGGGGTGGGAAGCGGCAGCTGAGGGATGGGAAAGGCTGGGATTGAAGTGGCTTTGCTGTTACAAAGTGGAACTGGACTCCAGAGCTGCAGGATTCTGATGGCAATAGCACTCAGAGGAGTTCCCACCCTTTACACAACAGCTCCTTCCCACCCGCACAGCGCATCAAATCAGCCCTCCGGGCTGACGCGGCAGCCTGCAGGGAGGCAGCAAACCCAGGGCTGCAGTCACCCGGGTCAGAGATAACTTGCTTGTGTGCACAGAGCTGGGACCAGAACCAGTTTGGTTCTGAGGTTTTTGGTGGTTTCTTCTTTTGAGCAGGGGGCTGACATAGGTCTGCTAATAAATTTGCTGGTGTGGCTGTACTGGATACAGGAAGCTCCCACTGACACACACTTCACACCTGATACAGAACCCAGTAGTTTCTGAATTTTTTCTGTTGTTATTTCTACAGAGGTTGAGAAGTTTAATGTTGTGGCCATTATTTCAGAAAAACAATCTTCCAAAAAAAGAACAACAGCTCCAAAAGCAAATCACTCTTGAAGACCCTCAGGCTTAGGAAATGCTTTCCTGTACTGTCACATCACCAGTGCTCCAATTTATTTCACAGAGCAAAACAAAAGGCACTTTCAACACATGACAAAAACTCAGCACTATCAGAGAACACAGCATTAAAAAGCAACAACAACATTCTTCATCTCAAGTTTTGAGCCACAGTGCCTATAAAATGACACAAACACTTCAAAACTCACATTTCAATGTTTAAGACAGTCCTATGCCACAAAAGTGACAGACATATTCTTTCATTATCAAAAAAGAAAGCAGCAGTTACATGGAACTTAAACCAAAGCTATATTACCTGGAGTATATTTTAAGCTTGTCTAACAACGCTGCAAAGCCAAAATGGCTTAATTCAGATGCCTGTTAGAAGAGGCACATGACTAGTGCTGAAATTTATAGATATTACTAGAGCGGGAGGAAGGAGAGAGGCAGTCGCCTATTTTCTGCCACACTGTAAAGAAGGAAGATAAACCTATTAATACCCAACTTCATTTCCTCGTGAATAGTACTATAAAAAGCAAATGTTTTAAAAAACATTAGCCTACTAGGTAAACTATCTTTAAGTACAGGATTGCTCCCAAGAGAAATGACAGTTTTCAATTACCTACACAAGGCTGCAGGGAATCTCCATCAGTGAATTCCACAAATGGGATCAGTATTGTGCTATTCTGTGTCACTGAGAAACTGTCAAATTTAACAGGGAGAAATTTGGAGATAAAAAGGCCAAAACTTTAATATCCAAGCAAGAAATTCCATAAGTGTGCAGAATTTCAGAGGGCATTTCTTCTCTTGTTCGATAAAATGAAGGAGAGATTTGTGCTTCCCTGCCACAAGAGTTCTCTTGCCCACAGTCAGCTAAAAAACCAAGAGACAGAGCAGAGACCGGAGAGGAGACAGAGCAAAGGAGTCATGAAAAGATGCTTTTAACTCCAGAGTCACAAACAGGCCAGTTCAAAGCAGCTGAACATGCAAATATTTCTAGTTATTAGTTAAGACAACACAAGTCATGTTAACTCATTTGATTAAGACTGCAATTTTATTTTTTTTTCAACTTCAAAGAGAACCTTCAAAATTAAAAGAAAAAGTAACAACAGAGACTGTCCTCAGACACAGGACAATCTCTCTTTTTACTCAGTCACATACAGACTGAACCAACTCATCCGAGGAATTTTAGAAATGCCTTTTCTAATTTTTCCCTTTTCTGGCTAAGCAAACACAGGAACAGAGTTAGGATTGACTCACATATTTCAACCCACTGGAATGATGTGCTCAAAGTTTTAAGTTGTCAGTCAGCCTCTGGGCAAAATCTGGGCATTGTCTCCAGAAGATCCTCTACTCTTAAAGGATCCCAGATCTTCTTAGAAACATAACAGATCTCATTAAAGGACACACGGACTCTTCTCCATTAAACTGTCCCTATAAGGATAAAGAGCACATCAAAAGCATCTCCAAGACAGGTATTTTATTCATCATTCCCCAGCGAAACACAAAAATGGCCAAGACTTAAGACAATAAAAATTTTCAAATTTCAACTCAAGTAGAAACTCATTAATCAATGTATAACCAAAAGGTTGTCCCAGATCAGCTGATTAACTCAACTGGTCTTTTAACAAAGGTAACTAGAGATGATGAAGGACAGGGTCTCATTAGCAAAATGAGATTGGAGAGATTCTCCACATGCATAAGGAGAAGCCAGAGTACCAGAAGGATCCCAGTTTCCTCAGAGGCCTCTGAATCAAACTCTAGAGTAACAGGGAAACAGGTAGGAAAATACAATTTTCTGCTTCTACCCAAATTCTTGGAGTAACACATGCTGGCTAAAGAGAAGCTTTTCTGCCCCTGAAGTTTTTTGTTTGTTTTCCTTAAGTAAGTGTTCTTCCCATCTCCTCAAGTCTTTGCTGATTAGTGCAGTTGCCTGCAAACCCTGGAAGATGAAGCTCTGAGAAAAGTGTGCAAGATACTGAGACACCCTGAAGACTCAGCCACCAGGGAGTGCAGCATCAAGCTGTGGCTTGTGCTGCTGGAACTTACCAGAGCCTGCATCGAAGCAGAGGAGCAGGAAAGCCCACACTTACTGACATCCAAGCAAGCCTCAGAAGCACAGAGGCCCAGCAAGCTGCAAGTCAAACACAACAGCCCAGCAGCACCAGGAAAGTTCCCTGTTGAATTGTTATGTGATCAGTAACAGCAATCACAAATGTGAAAGGGCAAACAAGTGGGGAAAACAACATTCCTTTAAAAACTGTTTGATGAAGAAGTTAAGGACCAAAGAATTAGCATTCCAGGTCACAGCTTTTCTGCATTCCTGGCTCTGGAGCATGTTCTGATGAGAGAGAAAGAGTAATGAAAGTCAAGAAACACTTATTCAAGAAACAAATATGTGAGTGTTATGGCTAGGACACATCCATGGTTTAGCAGATGCTGGAGAGGGTGGATCTACAAGATAGGAGGAAAGCAAGCCGTGAGTGGCCTCAGTGGGAAGAAGCTTGAACTTGTCAACATGCAAAAGGGCAGAACAGTTGGATGCAATTCCTAGCTCAGTTTTGGCCATGTTAACTCTATGTCAACAAGGAGATACACAAATACAGACAGATTCAGCAGACACCAAAGCCTACGATTCATCACCCTTATCTTCAGAGATGAGTGACTGGGCTTAGTCAATATAGACTTCCTTTCAGTGAGTGAAGAGAAACAGACGCTTCAGAGAATGAGTCATTGACTTCCTTTTGGATTAAATTAATCACACCCTAAATCTGTCTGCCTCTATGCAGAGCCTCTGAAAGGAGACAGAAACAGGAGCTCACACAGACATCTAAATTCTGCCACCCATGTCCAGCCATGACATAGGCCTAGATGGAAGAGGTATGCTGAGGTTGAAGAAGCTTACCAAGAGGAAAGGTTGTACTTGAAACATCAACCACCAAGTGAAACAAACAACAAAAAATCCACCCCCCAACAAAACACACCGACACACGAAAAACATGTAATATCATCCCAAATGAAAAAGAGAAGATGCTCCCTTACCCTCCTTCAAAGAGAGATGAGGGAAGTTAACACATGAAATGTGAAGATGAAGGAAATGGATGAGAGAGAAATTGCTAATGATAACAGAGGACTCGTAAGGGACAAGGCAGTAGACAGATCAAAGGGTAAAACTGAAGCAATGGTCTGGCTAGAAGAGGAAGTCTTTCAAAGCCTTAGTGAGTAAAGAAATTTAGGAAGATATGAAGCAAAACCAGAAAAGGAGAACTTTAAGCAATGATTAGTTTAAAAGACAACAAGAGAAAACTCGATGTGGTGCTAATAAACACAGAGATGAGAGGATTAGGATTAGCTTCTATCGCAACAAAAATGAAGGCAAGAAGGACAAGATAGTGGCAGAGAGCCTAGACTAGAAGTTTCATTATTGAAATCAAAGCCGGGACAGGAATTGATACAGGAGGAAGAGTCAAAGAAAAGATTGCATCTAACGAAGGAAACAGTCTGGAAGACTTCAAGGCCTATGCACAGCTGCAAAATTACAAATTCACTGGGGAGTTACACACACATTGTGGAACAGCTCACGTGCCTGGAGTGATGAGATGGATGGTTACAGACTCCACAAGAAGGACACACAGGGAGGGTGACAGGGATTCATGCTATACAAAGGAACAGCCTGAAAGTGTGAAGCTCTGTTGAAAAATGATTGACAGGCCAATAAAGAGTAAACAGATCTGGACGAGAGGCAAGGCCAAACAGTCACGAGCACCTGCCATAGACCATCTGATCCTGAAGATTGAGTCTTCTTTAGAAAGCAGGAAGACCTCCAGGTTCTCATGGTGAACTGCATCCCCCCCAGCAGCTGCTGTACAGTGGGTCACAGGCAACCCAGTGGCATTCCAGAGCACATCAGGAACAGGTCAAGCAGAAGCTGTGATACACCTACCACTCTCTGGAAAGCAAGAAGTGGTGGAGGATGTAAAGTCTGATGGCAGGCTTGGTTACAGCAACCCAAGATAAACAAGATCTTGAGGGGTCTGAGGAAGATGGGTAGCATAATTACAACACTGGATTTCAGATGGCTTCAGCTGGTTCAGAGAAGAGGTAGGCAACTATCCATGGTAAAGAAAGGCTGAGCAAGGGCTCCTTTAAGCACAATCTACATGCACAAGTTAATTGGACTTGATGGGATACATCTGAGAACAAAAGGGAGACGGTAAAAAGAGTAATCTCTGCCATCTTTAAAAAGTAGTAGGAATTTGAAGAGGTTCTCTCTGACTAGAAGGCAGCAAGCATCAGGCTTCTCTTCCAGAAGAAGTAGGACTCCAAAGATGAGTCAGGCTCCTCTCAACCTCTTGGAAGGCTATGAATCTACCTGGAAACCATTTCCAGACACACAAAACCCAAGAAGTTACCAGGAATTGCCAGCACAGATTCAGTGAGGGTAGACCATGCCCAGCTGCAACAGCCAGAATACAGTCAAGATAAATTCTAACTACAGCTCTGCCCTCATCCCATTTCATCATTCTCCCTGGTAGGGAAAACGTGGAGATCTGGACTAGGCCAGTGAACAGCAACTTGGGTGAAAGGCTGGCCTGGTTCAAAGAGTAGTGCTCAGCACTGTCACCATCAGACTTACACCAGGATTGATAGCGGGGTCGATACTGTTTAATGCCTTCGTTAACAACAAGAACAATAGGCCAGGAGGTTTCCTTTGCCAGCCTACAGATGACATCCCATTGGAACAGTGGCCAATATGCTGATGGGCAGAGCCTATGCAGAGGAATCTTAAGATGCTGCAGAAATGAGCTGACAGATGCCTCAGATAGCCAAGAGCCCCAGAGCCAAATACAAATTTTCTGCACCTGGGACAGAAGAACTGCAGGGTAAAAACACAGTCTGGGGACTGTTTGAATTTTTTGCAGAAAAGCATCTAGGTTCCTCATGGACAAAAAGCTGAATGTGGCTCAGCAGCACCCAATCACAGTGGTGAAGGTTAATTTCATCCCAGAGCCACATTATTAAGACTGCAGCCAGCAGGTCCAGAGAAGTGATTATCATCCCCTGTTGAGCACTTGTGAGACTATATTTAGAGTACTTTGTCCAGTTCAGGACTCCTCTGCAGAAGAGGCATTGGCATATTGTAGCAAGTCCAGCAGAGAGTTCCTATGATGATCTGGAGACTGCAGCACATGGATGAGGCTGATAGATGAATTTGCTGAGTCTCAAGAAAGCTGAGGGAGAATTCTCTTTGGTGTCTTCAGCTTTGCAGTAGGAGGTTATAAAGATAGAGCCAGAGCTGCATCACCAGAGATGCACAGCAAAAGGACAAGAGGCAAGAGTCACATTTCATCAAAATAAGTTCGGACTCGACACAAGGAAAAAATTCCTCACAGTGAGGGTAGCCAACCATTGGAGAACAGGTTGTCCAGGGGAACTCTGTCATATCCTTCCTTGGTAATAACTGGAGCTCAGATGCCCTAGGCCCTCAGCAGCTTAATGCAACTTCAAAGCCACCACTTTGTCAGCCTCCAGAGGTCTCTTCCAATCTCAGTTATTCTAGGATTCCACTATTCTCCCTTCCCTTGCTGTTTTAGTATTGCTAAACAGTGTTCTCTGTTCCTCCCCTTTGGATACTTCTGTTCTTCACATGTGCAATATACTGTCCTGGTCTAATTCACAATGTACAGTTCTGGGGGGAAGCAGAACCCTCCATAATCACTTGTAACAAACCAACTCTGAAACGAGTGATGACAACAAACGTTAAAGAATTAAGCAAATAGTTTAAATGTAAACAGTAAAAAATGCTTTACAGAACATCTTCAGAAAAGCTTTCCCATTTAGCATTAAAATACTGTTAGCTATGTTTTGGGATTTAAGAGGACTGAGGGATAACACACATTCATTTAAAGAAATAATTAAAACCACAGCACAACAGTTCAGAAATTGGATTAAGCTAGATGCAGCTGCAGTCTTCAAACTTAGTTTAAACCAAATTTGAATCTCTGCAACTGAAACTTTCAATAATCATATAATATATATAATCATGCCTCCTCCCCTTCTCCCTTCTCTTTTGGTCACTGAAGACTATTGAAAGTATCAGAGCTCCAAGTCAAGAACAACTCCCTTGTAACAACAACTCTGACACTGATATAGTGGGAGCAGATTGCCTGCAAGGAAACAAGAATAAACTGGCTATTTAGAGAGATTATGTAATGCAGCACGGAACCGTAAAATGGGATTTAAAGAGACATCACTCTGCATTTCAGCCCTGGAAGTAACTGTAAGTGTTGACCAATACTGTAGAAATTTGAAGAGGCTCAGGAACAGAGGAAGATGTCTTCTCAAAGAGTCCCCCATCTGAGCTGGTATTTCATTCATGATTCTTCTTTTTCAGAAAATCAGTAGTATTTAGCTATTTTGCCATATCCCTTAAAACAAAGTTGAAGCTGAAACACCACATCATCTCACAGGTGTGCAGGTTTTTACTACAAAAATGAGGTCTGTATGTACAGATACAAAGCATTTTGTGGGCCTGAGCTTGTTGAACTTGTGGAGCTTCATACACTCAATTAGCACAGTACAGCACTCTGAAAATCAAAGTGATTATGAACAAATACAACAGTATTAAATCTTCTCTGCGTAAATATTTTAGCAAGTGTAAACAAGACTCCAGTTTCTGTAAGCAGGCAATTCCCAAACAAACACACACAAACATCAGCTGGTTCAGCAAAGAAAGGGAGAAACTGAACAGCCATGCCCTGCTGCATTATAAATAGGGAGGAAAGGTACAGCAAAGGCATGTGTGGTAAGGGAGACTAGTTCTGTGTAATGGACATTCTTATACAGACCTGAAAACTACAAAATGTTCAGGGTTTGCCCATGGCTTTGTTTAGAGCATAAATATACATATTTATAAAAACATCGATGGACACCATGATTTTGTAGAAGAGTCCAGACCTGATGAGCAGTTGCTGGGAGATTTTACTTTTGCATTTCTTCACTTTAGAATGCATGAAAAAAAAAGTTATTACCTTAAGCATTCTAATGCAAAACTGTTCTTCATCTAATTCTAAACACCCTTTGATGAAAAGCCTCAAAACCCAGCAGCATCATACATTCAGCCAAGCCCAGCTGCTTTGCTGGTAATTAAGTAAGAGACAGTGAGTCCAGATCAACTCCCTTCCACCTCCCCTGGAAAGACAGGCTTTACAGTAAGGAAGAATCTGGCCCAAACTTTACAGTAAGGAAGAATTTGGTCCAAACATGGGGAAGGAGTGGGGGGATGGAGGGATAGCAGGGGGAGGTGGGTGTTTTTTAAAACCCAGCAAGTCCGTGCTCATGGCCGGAGCTTTCCCCGCACCACGCCAGGCCCGCAGGTTGCTGGCAGGCAGAGCGGGCGCCGAGCAGACCTGCCAGCGCTCCCGGACCACACACGGGCTCTCAGCACGCTGGGGACTGCCACCCGCCGCCCATCCCTGCTTCCCAGGGCCTGCACGGAGCACCACAGCGCAGGGGACAATCGTGTGCTCACAGCACCCAAGGCAGCAGCAGCCTCGTCATCAGCAGTGGCAGCACCAGGCCTCCCTCACGGGCTGTCCTGCGCCAGCACCCCCCAGAGCGAGCTCCAGCACTTCATGTGCAGCACAGTTAACTCTGGAAATGCCAACACAGTGGCACCAGCAAATAAGTAAGTAGCTCAGCATCTTTATAACTGTTTATTTTTCATACAGCCAACTACCAGTGCACTTCAGTTTCATTCAATGAAGAACTCCATACCTCTCCTTTAAAATACATCCAATAATTTCATTTATCTTGCTACACTTTCAAGTCTAACCATGATGGATATTTAACGTAATTTCACCCCCCAAAAAAGTCACAATCGTGGGTCCACAGTGACAGGGTGAGATTTTGTAAGCTCATTGACATAGCTCAATTTGCAATTAAAAACTATGTAAAGCCAGAAGTGTGATTACAAGCAGCAACAACCAGCTCATTATACAGCGACAGAAAAGAAAAGCCTTTCAAACACCAATTGCTCTACCTGAGAGATCAGCTGCTGTTGTCATGCCTGGGACTGAGCAAGAACATCACTTAGCTCACTGAAAAGAACTTTCCCAGAGACAGATTAGCAGCATGACAAATGCAGGTTGGTTACAGAAATCAAACCAAATACTTGCTCCTTATATAAAGGACAGACACAGGGGAAAAAAAATAGGAGAAAACCTAAAAAGAGCTTGAGAGAGCTGTAACTAAAAAGACAAATTATTTTCCTGTTTCAAGACTGTTTGGCAGATAAGTTTA
Source organism: Promerops cafer (assembly GCA_013398275.1). Lineage (NCBI taxonomy): Eukaryota > Metazoa > Chordata > Aves > Passeriformes > Nectariniidae > Promerops > Promerops cafer. The sequence continues at coordinate 1,083,184 of VZSE01011972.1, forward strand.
TTTAAAGCAACTAAAATTTTTTGTATACAATGCTGATATACTTTAGCCAAGTCACAATCATTGTTTTTGATCAGGGAGGCCCCCCACACAAAAGCTGTGGGGAAGGAAGATGCTCTCAGACATATTCCCCAGCAAACACTCATCCAAGAAAAAAGCTGTGTTTAGATTCTAGAAAAACGCCTACGCTGTCTTTACTTGTGATTACCTTTTGGCATAACCAAAAGGGCTTTTGAAGGATTCAAACACTCCACAAAGCAACAAGACACATTTCCTTCCATCAGCATTTTACTTTTTTACAATTACAGACAACTGTGAAGTTCTTACGCACAAAAAGCCAATTTATTTTTAAAATGCCTGTTCAAAATTACAGTTTTGATTAAAGTGCCTTAATCCAAAACCAGACTTCATTAAGTTTAGTGGCTTTATCCCACTGTTTATATAGGTTACATGGTAGACAGGAAATTTAAAATTCCTGAGATGGTAACTTCAGACCTGACACTGACACGAGCTCACCTAAAGTGCAAGCTTTACTTTGCCAAACAAACAGGGCTCAATACTCTGAAGTAAAAACAGCTGAATAAAACATTCTGTAAATAAAACAATCTGCATATATGTCAGCTGAATAATGCTGAGTAATCTGACTAATCTGACTATACTTCAGTGACACAGATCAATCTTAACCTCTCTATACCTATGAAGATGTAATATCAATCTTCATCTTCATATACCTATGGAGGCATAATATAGGCAAGATTTTTCTGTGTTGAGTTGCAAATGTAAGATTAATTTAGGAAAATACCTTTCTCTAAAATATCTCTCCCAAATGAATACCTTATCAGTAAAACCCATTTACATCCCTGGTTAATTACATGTCAGCTTCTGAGACTTTGCTATGACAGTCCATCAGCTGTCATCAGCCAGAGTCATGGGACAGGAGTATTAATTAGCCAAAAAATGACAGCTCCTGTCCCTTTATATGAGCAACAGCAAACTGGAAGACCATTCTGCTCCTGGAATAAAAGCTGGTTTTATTCACCCTCTTTAAAGAGTGTAGAATATGGCGATCTCAATTAAAATGTAAAGTGAGTAATGAGAATATTTATTTTAATGTCATCTGTGCGCTAAAACCTTTTTTCCATTTCTCCTCTCTCTGTTCAATGATCCCATATTAAGCACATGATTACTTACATGCATTATTTCACACTTGCATTGCTTAAGACCAAAAATATTTGAAGAATTATACTTAAAAATAAACATGAATAAAGCACGTCAAGAACCCTGAAAATGGACTAAATAAAAAGCCACAATAGGTTTAACAGATAACAAAAAGGTGCAATGTGTATGTCAACCTTGAAAAAGCCCTTTCAGACCACAGTAATATTGTCAGGTGCCATTACCCTTTGTCAGTCAGCTACATGAACTCATAAATCAGGTGTAGCAGCCAAATGAGAGCATAATGAAAAATCAGAACTAGGCAGACTTTTGAGGTCACATTCAAAACTAAAAATTAATTGTATCAACCATATTAATAAAAAGAATTCATATCAGCGAGACGAAAATTTGCTAGTACCATTCTGTAGAGTTTTTGCTCGTGACTCCTTTCCCAGATTGGCATGGAATCCTCCTCCTAAAGTTGGTGTTTTCCCTGCACCTATTAGGGAAAAAAAAAAACACCAGACATGTCAAAGAGAAAAACTTAATTAAAATAATAAAATAAAACTTATTGTGCCAATATATTCAGTATCTGTATAATCTACAACATGCCAAACTACATTAAGAAGGTCTTAAAGTACTTAAGACATCAAGTATCAATAGTGTGCAAATATTTATTTCTTGGGATACCATAAGAATTACATGGCTCCATAAGCCCTCCCAATCTCAGTTCTATAGAAACTACAAAAAATTCCCAATGTCTATTTTAAGCAGAACATGAAAATCAGTACTGTAAAATATTTCTCAAAATAAAGGAGGAAAAAAATTCCTTAGTTAGTACTTTTTGTCTGAAGAATATTCAATGAAGAATTAGCAGAATTTTAATAGGTAATTATTGGCATTACAAAACATAAAACATGTTTAGCATTCAATAATGACTGTGTTGGCTACTACAGACGTAACATTTATTTTAAAGTAACTTCAGTTTGTCATTAGGTAAAAACAGCAACACTTAGGCTACAAAAACAGCAAGTCTGGAACTGGTACTTTTACATGCTGAAAGGCTGGAAACTTAAAAGAAGTCTGAGTTGTAAATCAGCATAAACTAGAGGCTGGTTTGGGCATCCATGCCAATGCTGAACAGCCTGAATGCAGAGATTGCTGGGAGTCAGTGGAACTACTCATGCAAACCAATCTTGCAGAACAGGGAATTAAACTACCAAGGACAAAAACAGTCTCCCACTAAAGCAGGAAGGTTTTTTTAAAAACTGTCAGGGTACCTCAAGCAGGATATCTGAATCAATCAGCTAAACAGCAAGTGAGACCAAAAAGCTAAATTGCACAGGATTGAAAGCAAGCAATTTGTTAGGAACTGGACTTCTACTTAATTCAAGTAGTCTGGTCTTCAGGATAGGGAAAAAAGCCATTTTGTTGTCTATGATGCCTACAGCTTTTCCTCAAGTTCTTGTGGCTGTTTTTCTCCTCTTACACTAGGTCTTCAGAACAAACTAGAAATGCTTTGGGATAGGCACAGAGAAGGGAGTGAAGTCGATCTTTAAAGCAGTTCAGGGCATTTCTTGTCCACATCTGAATAAGATACTTCCATGGCAGGTACAACTGATGAGAAACTGTGACCTAAACTGTTCACTCTTACCAGACTTTTATAGCTCTTGTCTCCTCTTAGTTGCACTTAATGTACATCTATACTGAGAAAAAAAAACAAAACCAAACAAAACCAAAACCCAGTAAAGCTAATAAGCTAATATTCCCGCAGAATTACTATCAGCCTTCAAAGCTTATTTTTCCATATAACCTTTAAACTAGGTTTCCAGTGCTATCCACAACAGAAACCAACTTCACTTCATTAACAGATCCTTTAACAAACAAGAATCAGCTCTTGTTGCAGTACTGTCACTGTGCAGCTGGTCTGTAGCTGGACAAGGTAAATCTAGCCATAACACAAATCCAATTCCGCTAGCCCGGCTCATTACAGACAAACAGATAAACAAGGCCCCGGACAGGCTGGATTCAAACCTATTCAGGGGACCCTCAGCCCACCCTGTTCAAGCCTAGATGCAGACACCCCTGGCCAGAGATCTGGGCAGAGGAAGATCCCAGCCAATGAGCTATCTGAGCCTGGGAAATTCAAACTCCCTAGTAAAAGGAGTTCCAAACAAGAGAACACACCGTTTGTCCAAGACACTCGGTGGGCTCATGTCATCCCTGTCTCTGACCAAGTACCTCAAGTAACAAGCTCTCATGTAAATGCCCCACAGATTAAGTATTTCATCCTAATAAGAAGTGAAAAACATTCAATAGTGATGTCCTCATTGGGTACAGAGATAACTCTCCCAACTCTATTAGAGGCAGCAACATCTCCTTGCCATTCTTACAGGTACAGCCTTGTATTTCCACAAACACTTGAAAACAAACCAATGCAGCAAACCAGAGAGAGGTTACCAAGACACAAAAGAAGGCATAACATTTTTGGTGTACATTTAGTAAGAATGGTTTACCTGGCAAAAAACATATCAACAATGGCAATAGTTTTACATTCCTTTTCTTCAGTAGCAAATCCAAACAGAAATTCTGCTTCTCATTTTCCTTTTTTTTGTTGTTGTTTTAAGGTTTGCTTTACTACAGGCTCCCTCACTAGTCGGATTTGCAGCAGGAGAGCCCACACTTGAGCATCAGTACATGGGAGGAGGACACCAACCACAAGGCAGGAGCAGGAGCAAGCAGGCTGGAGGCAGGAGGCCCACCCAGCACTTGTGTCAAAGGCACCATTAGCCCCTCCTGTGCACAAAGGCCCCACTGCCCAGTCCCCTCTATCCTTGAATATACCAAAATACTGAACTGCTTTGGACTATCATTGGCAAAACAGCACTTTTAAATGTTTCCCTGTTACTACTAAAAAGCCTGCACAAAACAATCTTACAGTGGTGATAAACGATACTAATAACTAAATAATGTAACTTACTTAGGAGTTAAAATCCAGAATAATATATACAAAATGAAATTAAGTTGAGATTTCAGTGATTTTGTTCTTTAAGACTCTTTTTTTATCAGACATCAAGCTATAACATCATACATAAAAGTAATTTCTTTCTAAGCTATAGAGACTGCAGCAGATACCAGCAGAGCTATCTGAAAGACAGATTCTGCTATCAGAATTGATGTACCCATTTTTCAGCAAGTTAACTGGAAAGGCTGAACATGTCTACTTAGCATTTGTCTTTGAAAACTGACAGAAAACTAGTCTGTTGAGCACTTATACTCTCAGAACTGCAAACTAATGTCGCCATTGACTATGTAGTCTCACCATCAGCATTAATCTTACAAGCAAAATGCAAACCAAACTCATTAACATAACTGTTCGGCTGGGTAATAAAAAGATAAACTCTTAAAAAAAGAAAACTGAAATCATCAAATTCATTTAAAGACAAAAATCCCTACAAAGCTAGTAATTTTAAAAGTACAAAGGAAAGGAACAGCAATTGCTAGGCACAACCAAATTAACATCCCAGCTTAACTGCAATTTTTACATTTCTTGACCTTTTCCATTCTTCCCCCACAACTTCAGAAGTGAATTAAGCAGGCTTTTGGTTTTTCACATTCAGCTTTCAAGACATACAAAAATATATCCGAGAAGTATTTGGTGTCTTCAAGTACTGCCTGCCAAATCTTGAACATTAACACTACCACCTCCCTAAGGCAACTCAAATGCACTCCTTCATGAGGTGGTGCCTCCCAAGGTCCATTGGCATCTGCTCATCCCACCTGCTGAGGACGGCCAGCCGTGTCCTGGGCATGTCAGGCACAGACAGCATCACCAGCTGGGGGAGGAAGGGGACTGTCCCTTTGCTCTGCACTGGGGCAGCCTCACCTCCAGTGCTGGGGGCAGGTTTGGGCACCACAACATTAAAACATGAAGCCATTAGAGAGTCCAAAGGAGGGCCATGAAGACAGCGAAGGGCCCAGAGGTGAAGCCAAATGAGCAGCAGCTGAGGGCACTTGGTCTGTTCAGCCTGGAGGAGACTGGGGGGAGACCTCACTGCAGCTACAACTTCCTCGTGGGGGGAAGAGGAGGGGCACACACCGAGCTGTTCTCCCTGGGGACCTGTCACAGCACCTGAGGGAACAGCATGAAGGCATGTCAGGAGAGGTTTAGGTTGGCTTCTAGGAAGAAGTTTTTCACCCAGAGGATGGTTGGGAACTGGAACAGGCTCCCTAAGGAAGTGGTCACAGCACCAAGACTGGCAGAATTCAAGAGGCATCTGGACAACGCTCTCAGACATTTGCTGTGATTCTTAGGGCATCCTGTGCAGGGCCAGGAGTGGGACTTTCAGGATCCTTGTGGGTCCCCTTCCAACACAGAGCTATTCCGTGACTCTATGATTACTTTTAGAAACTCACTCAGATTTGCAGCTTCACATAACTGAAGCTTCCTTTTCTCTTCAAGTTTCCTTTGGACATTTACATGAAATTTTGGACATCAGAAGGTGTGGAGAGATGTGTTAGGCAGCTCAGAAATACAGCTACTCCAGTTTTTGTGTGGTCCTCTCAGTGCCTTAACACAACAGAACTGAAGATGCAAGAGATCATGTCTAGAAACTTCATGATACTCAAAGTTCACACAGGTCCAGACCCAGACCATAACCCTGCATCATTCGAGTGCTAAACTCCTTGTCCAAGCTGGGTTAACACCTGGACTCTACAATCTTAAAGGTCTCTTCCAACTAAACAATTAATATGGTTCTACAGTGACTACTCCTCCATCAGCCAAAAGCAGCCATTCCCACTCTGCTGCTCACAGCTCAAGCACCTCAGCAGCTTCTGTTTTGCTCCACCAACTCTCTAACAAACAAAGTCACATCACTCTGCTTCTCTATAAAAATGCTCCTCAAGTTGTAAAAGGTGCAAGCAAAGCTTGAAGTCTGGGGTAATCTTGAACAGCAACAGGTAACAGGAACAGCACTTATCAAATCACTCCACACAGTGGAGGCAAAGAGCAGCCACTTGGGCATTTGCAGCTTAAAGGGCACTTTCCTGTCAGGTAGTGACATGGTGAGTTTCAGATTCAATACCTGGAGGAAAAACAGATTCAGTCCCAGCATTACAGATTTTGCTTCCTCTACAAAAATGAGCAAGTGAAGACGGAATAAAGCTGCTTGTAACCTGAAGTGCACCTGCTACCTGCTAGGAGCAATCCTACCAAAATCCTTCCCTGTAAAATTAAACCCAAAAGCCACCAGTCCTTTCTTGAGGACAAGGTAGGGGCAAATCTTCTATTTCAAATACATGTATTTACAGACCCAGCATAAAATCTGGTAAAGTCTGGTAAAGAATGCAGACTGCATCACACCAATGGCTTCATAATTGGGGAAGATAATCTAATATAAAAAAAATTAATGAGCTTCCTACTGAAGTTAGACCATAAAAGTAAAAAGGAGGTTAAGTAAACCTCCCATGACAATTCATACTTATAAAAGCAAAACCATGTGATTCAAGTTCTGAAGTTTGTAACTGAAACAATTCTTTTCTCACTCATTTTTCCAGGGAAATGAACAGGTCTGCAGGCACCAGAGACTGCTGAAACAGTACTGCCACATAAACTTACACAGACAAACTTTCAATCTATTCCATCACAGCTTATTTTCATAACTACCAACTGTAGAGATAAATATAGTTGCATCCACCACAGCCCAGCTTAGGACTGCCCAAGTCTATGAAATCAGTCTGCATCCAAGTTATGTGCACTATTTGCACTGCTACAGCTGACAGCAGCACCCTCTGCTGCTGCCATCCCAAGGACAGTATGGAAAAGACTCAATGCCAGAAAAAGCTTCATATTAACTCTGGTGCACGATTGCCACCTGGAGGATTTGGGGAGAGAAGCAAAATTGATTTGATTCATCTCACTAAAACATATAGCAGATGATTATTTTAGATGGAAGTTCCCCCTCTTCTTTCCCAACACAGCATGATTATGAATTAGTTTTGTAATGAGAAAATCTGGCACAGAGTAAAGCAGGTAAATACTCCTCATGATTTCCATCAAAGGGTCTGCAAATCCAGCATACTTATACTTCCTTTCTCTGTATTGCAACTGACATCATGACCACTCTGCATAATTTAAAATTAACCATGAATTAGTGTCATCTCTAGAAAGCTGGGCCACAAATATAAGGAAACTTTTTGGTATTAATATTATTTTAACTTTTCAGTACCCAGTATTTTCATTTCAAGTTTAGCATTTGTATTATGGGCAGAGCCCAGTTCAAGATTATTTGAGGCTGCACTGTAAGAAACATTTAATGTCAGGACTTGGTCTATCAATATCTTACATGGAAACCAATTAACAACTACCAATTAAAAACAAAACCCTTACTCCTTTCACTTTTTTTAGTATTTGAAAATACAGAAGATTCCTTTATTGTACATAAGAACAGAGTAGACAAAAGCACAGAATCCTGTACAAATACAGAGTTCATCCCCTTTCCCAGCTGTCTCATGAGCAATCACTGTGACAGTAATTGTCCATCTTAAAAAGTTCTACAAGACAAAAAGGCAGAGAAGATGAATGACTAGCAAGCTCAGCTTAAATTTTATGTAAGCTTTTTCCTCTGTGTAGTCAGTCCCTCTTCTTTCCAGTTTGCTGACCATAACTTTTCATTTCCACAATCCCCAAAAGACAAGTATTTAGATCAAGGCAAACTCTTGTCAAGTTCTGCATGCCAGGTCAATGTAGCTCACATGCCTCAATGTAAAAACATAAAAGTTTCAAGGACAAAATAGTGTAGAAAATACTTCAGTAAGCTTCCACAGGTATACCTGAAACATTGAGCATACCACAGCTTTACTAAAGAACTCAAGATACATTAAATCTGTCATGGGACACTGAAGAGTGAGAGTACACATTCAGCATTTGTGGCAGTGCTAATGGGTCTCTGTAGTAACTTCATTATAATTCACTTGCAAAAAACACCCTGTAATAGTAGAAATAAACTCTTCCTTGAAGCAGGCTACTTAAAAATGTTGTGCAACCTCCTACACCAAAAACTTTAACAAACACTTGTTGGTGTGTTAAGGATTACCAGTTCACAACCTCCCTTTCCCCTTATGAGCAAAAGCAAGAAGATAACCTCCCACCAGCCTCAAATTAGTGCACTGCAAACTCATGCTCACTTGGAGATGCAGAGTCTTAATGCATCTTTGCTGTACCAGAGCCAGAGAGCCTGACTCAGTGCTGAAGAACTGAGGCTGTCAGTGCCCACTGCAGAATCCTGCTTCTGTGACTGTGTCTATTTGTCACTGCCCTAAAACCTCCAGGCTTAGTCACTAAGTAAAGGTAAGTTAAAAGATTTATTAATAATTCTCATTTAAATTTGTACTAAAGATGTGACCCTGAATTCTATAGCAGGGCAGGGACAGGCAGAGCTGAGGGCATCGGGCACCTCCATGGGTCCAGGGATGGGCTGAGGCCAGGCAGGACATCAGACTGCACGTGGGGGTCAGGGTCAGGCCCAGCAAGGGGAACAAGGTCAGACACAGCCCCAGAATGTCCAAATAGGGCCACAAGGATGGGCTGAGGCCAGACAGCTCATGAGCCTGGCTCTACAGGGTCCATGGGTAGGCAGGGAAAAGCAGTGGGGAGCTAGAGATCAGCCCTGCTGTGCAGTCCCTGGGGCAGGGGCTGACGTCCCTGAGGACTGGGATGGGGTCCTGGGCCATGAGCAGCCTTGGGGCAACCCCAGAGAGATGCTGGTCAGGGACAGCAAGAACCAGCAGTACCTGGTTTGTGACCAAGAAGATTATCAGATCTGTTTTTCTCAACTTACTACCAAGCATTCCAAGGGAATTTCTGGAAGAAAAGAAGCTGAGCTTCCCCAGACAGTATTCTTGAGGATCACAAGCTCAGTACACCTTGCAGCATCACTTCTTTGTGCTGTATTTCTCAGTTACATCTTCCAGCATGCTGCTATGCTGCCTGCACATCAACCCTCCCAGGTGGGACTTCTCCTTGGATTAGTGTCAGAAGTCCCAGCCTTCACCTTTCTCAGCTTCTTTAAACAAAAACCTGAAGAGGGATCTGGGCTGAGGTTTGCTCTATGTTTAGCTTTCTCTCACTCTCTTCAGCTTCAGTTTTTCTCCTGTCTTCAAAAACAATACTTGTGAAAACAGTTCCTCCCAACAACTACCACAACACAGGAGGACTCCCACCCAGACACAGTGAAAGAGCAATCAGAGAACTCCAAACCTTCAGACATGGCACACAGCTCTTAACTTGCCTTTCTGCAAAAGCAGCAGCCATCAAACCAGTGCAAACTGGCAAAGGGCTTGTAACTCCATCCTTCAGGATGCAATTATAGCATAATGGAGAGGGAGAAATGTAGCTCACTCTTAGACCCTGTACTGCTGTACTTCCTGCTGGGATGTGTTCAAATGTAGTGACTGGTAGGCTGTTAAGAACTTGGGTATGAAGAAACAGAAAAAGCAAGACACATTCATTGCAATTAGCAGGATTCAAAAGCTCTCCAAATTTGTTAAGAAGTCAGAGTGAACAATCTCTTTGGCTAGTCTGAACTGGCTATCAATTATAAAGTGAATAGTTATTGTTCAAAACTAGACTCAGCTAGGAAAAGTACATGCCACAAACACTTTCAGTGCAACTAACAGAGTCCCTGGGAGCTAAAATAGGCATGATAACCCTTCTCCACTAATACTGACTTATCCAGGGTCAAATCAGTCAGGTTCAGAAACCAAATTTCAAGGCAGGGCCTTCACAAGCTTCAAGACAGTAACATAGCTAGGGTGAAGTGTGGAGGCTGGATTCTTTCCTGACTGTTACCACTCACAACAGAATTAAGAATTTACAACTAGACCAGTATGGGGCATATCAAAGCTTTCAGAGGACTTTCCTCTCGAAAGATCAACAAAACAATACACAGCAGCTCCTTTTAGAGCATGAAGGAGTTATTCCCTTGCTAGTGAAATAACTTACCAGCTCATGACCCAGGAAGTGACAGGCACCTTGCAAGAAGAGCTGATTTGTCAGTCTTTCAGACAGACAGCATTGGAAGGAATGGTGGGATTAGCTCTGTAAATCTCAAAGAACATGATCTTCCTGTGAAGACTCAAAAGAACAGCTGTGCCAAATCAGACTGAAAGACTAGTCCAGTATCCTACCTCTGAATGAGAAAGTCCATTAATATACATGCCTACAAGGGTAACACAAAACACAGAATGAAAGCTTACTGTGATAGTTCTCTCATATAATCTCCCAGTTTCTAGAGATCTGTGGCTCAAGGATTTCCTGAACCAGAAATAATGTATTTTTTTAACGGCCACAACACGTTTTTATTCTGTCTGCCCAATCATTTTAAACTCATGTAAACTTTTAACATCCACAACTTCAGATTCACACAGGGGGGTTTCTGTACAAACCAAAAGCAACCAAACAACCTCCAAATGCTTCTGAACCTCCTACCCACTACCTCTGCAGTCAGCTACCTGCTAGATTTCTCAGCACTCCCTAGTTTTTGCATTATATGACCCAGAGCAGTCATTCATCCTTGCTATGTTATTTTACTGCATTTACAGATCTCTACTATGGCCCCATTCAATCATCTCTTTTCCAGTCTGAAGAGGCTGAATCTATTCAGTCAGTCTAGCTGAGAAGCTCTTCAGGAAGCTCTCCTCTTAATCACTCCATCATCCTCTCTGCATCTTTTCTAGTTCTATTAGAGGTTTTCCTGGGGAGGGGGAAGAAAAGAGAAACCCACCAGAACTGCACACAGCACATCAGCTGGAGGTAACGCTGTGGATAAGTAACAGTGTACATGCTGTATGTGCTCTTTTAACTTCTAACATTCCCCTCCCCACCCAGGGCTTTTTGTACCATGAATGAACATTGAGCAATTTGTTTTTATAAAGCTATCCATTATGACCTAGGGATTTCCTTCCAATGTTACCCTAGCCAGTCTGGATGTAGAAGAAACCATCCCACATGTGGAAGAAAGGAACACTGCTAAATCTCACAGCAATTCTTGATCCCATCTGCTATCCTACCACCCATGCACTAAAAGCAACAGGTTCTTCTACAGTCTTTACTATCCCAAATCATTTAGTATTGCCCACAAACCTCATTAACTCACCAGCCACCTGTTTTCCAGATCATCAGTCCACATTCTATGGAATTTCACTGGCACCTCCTTCTGTACTCTCTAGACTATATTTGTTATCATTTGAAGAGCTACTCTGCTCTGTAAAGACTTTTCCTTATCAATGACAGTTCAGATTCTATAAAAGCTTCTGATGAAGGATCTTGCTGACCTTCCTTTGAAAATGCAACTTTCTGCTTTGTCCACCTACCAAAAAGGCATCTGGTGAAAGATCTTGCTGACCTTCCCTTGAAAATCCAACCATCTGCTTTGCTCACTTACCAACTTCCTTAGAAAGCTCCAAAGGATCTTCAAGGCAAGCCACTTTGCCAAAAAGCATTGTTACCCTGTATTTACCTGTGCAGAACACATTATTTTGTCCTTCACTATTTCTACCTTCTTGGCTCATCCTGTGCATGTAGATGTGGCACTCAGGAACATGGTTCAGTGATGGACTTGGCAGTGCTGGTTTAACAGTTTTACTTGATAATCTTAAAGTTCTCCTACAACCTAAATGATTCTATGATTCTACCCTTTTGTCCAACACACTTAACTAGCCTGCATTTTCCCAAGACTTCATGGAGAGCAAAGCAAACCCCCTCATTCATGGCTAAGCACAAGCCCACGCTTTCTCAGCACACCAAAAGCTCAGCTGCTAAAACATCAAAAAAATGGAAAGGAACAGACTCACATATCTGCACTGGAAAACACTGGCTACACCAAACTTCTCTTTGAAAGCCTCTTTGAGGCTTCCTACACCAGGCACATAATTATCTCAATGTAAATACTGCCAGAGAAAACTTAACTGTGATCTCACACCTTCCTCCAACCCTAAGAGAATAAAAGAAGGGATTTCTGATGTTTTATTGGGATTCTACATGACTTATTAGCAAGGACTGGGCCACTTCATGTTAATATGGAGAAGTGCAGGACTCAATCCTTCAGCAAACAGATGCAAGATTCTGAAATCTTAATGTGTAGCTTGGCAAAATAAAAGGTTTTGCTACATATAAAAAAGAAAAATCAGTGTCCTAGTGCTTTCCATTCCCTTTTGCTTTATTATGATGAAGGTGAAAAATAATTAATAAATGCATCTGTATTCAACATGTAATAACACACAAATAGAAGCTGTTGTGGATCTTGAAAGGATTTGAGGAATATTGCTGCACAACCAGTAGCTCTGAACTCCGCAAATACCAAAAGCCCCGTTCAATTCCCAGCCCTGCAGTAAAGAACCTGACATCCCTCATCCTTTGCAAACCTTAGACAACGTTCTCCGAGACACCCAGCCCTACTAACCAGGAGCCAGGGACTAAAAAACAGCATCCCAGGCACCTCCAACACTGCAAATGCTCCACACAGTAAGACTCAGATCATCAGACCACAGTCCAAGAAGCCTCAGACCAAGGCATTTCATTCAATTTTGGTGGAAATTTACTAATATAATCGGAAGTCGCTGAAAGGTGTAACTTACCAGAAAATGTTGCTTTCAGAAAGTACATGGTTTCTGACATAAAAGAAATATACATTCCTCTGTAAATTCTCCACCCTTTGGAGAGATACAAAGTCCTTACACAGTAAATGACTTTTCTCCCCATTCTAGAGGATTTTAATCAGTCATAAACACATTAATAGACAAGCACACATGATGAAGACACTGTTATTGCAGTGCAAATACATCTCTTCAGATTAGCTTGCATCACTCAGTTTATGTTGAGGAAAAAAAATTATTCACAACAGAAGCATCTGTTTTGGAATGTAAAGAATTGTACCAGCGTTAAGTCACCCATATCCTAATTTCCTGAAAATACTTCTGGTGTGAAACAGGGCCTACACTCACAGAATCACAGAACGAGTTGGACTGGAAGGGACCTTAAAGATCATCTATTTCCAATTGCCCTGCCATGGACAGGGACACCTTTCACCAGACCAGGTTGCTCTAAGCCCGATCCAACCTGGCCTTGAACATCTCCAGGGATGGGGCATCCACAGCTTCTCTGGACAACCTGTTCCAGGGCCTCACCCTCACTCATCTTTGCAGTAACTTAACAAACCTACAAAGAACATTGTTTTCAAAGTTCTGTTCTGTCATTTCCACAAACAACGCTTCCCCCAAGTACACACAGCAGTGCACATGTGGACCTGCTAGAAGACCACGGTATGAACACACAGTGAAGCCCCTGCAACCACACCTTGTGCCAGCCAGATAAAGCCACCATGAGCATGTTAGAATGTGCTGCAATCACATTTTCCTTTTTACACACCCACCACCTTTAGGGTGCTTATCTGTCTTTGTGGGCACTAGACTGTTGTTTCAGGGTAACATATAACAGGTAAGTAACTAGCTATACAAGAGCAAAGAATTAATGAACTATCCAGGAAAAAAAAGATAAGCCAAGAGCAGCATTTCAGGACTTACACAAAAAAGAAAGGCTATAACTTAAAGAAATTTTGTAAAGTACTGTGCAATTCATCCAGAAGGGTAAAAAAGCCTCAGTATGGTGCATTTCTCTCTTTTCCTTTAGATTTTTTTCTAAGGATGAAGGCATCCCAAAATGTGCTCTAGCTTGCATGCCATCTGTCCTGCATAATTTTGGGTGGGTGGGAAAAAGCAGAACAAGCCCTTAAAAATGTAGTCTCCACATCACAACAGGAAAAAGGATACAAGAGCTGCTCATAAGCTACAAAAAAAGTAATGCCAGCACCCTGAGTTGGAAGACAGGAATGGCATCAGACAACTCCTAGCCTACAGTAAACTCCCAAACTCCAATTTGCGGTGCTGCATTCTCCACCACAGCAAGAATTCCTCTTTCTTCCCCACAGCTATACAATCCATCAGAGCCGCTTGTTTCACTGCTAAACTCTTTCCCATGCTTTTGCTTATGTTTCTTTCTCCTTATACATATTCCCCATACAGATTTCCCATCTCTCCCCTTTCAAACACTACATCTCCCCCACACCCATTTTCCTTATCTCCCCTTCTAAACACTGTGTCTTCTTGATGTGGCCTTTCTCCATGTTTTATCTTCCAGAGCATTCACACAATCACCGCAGCCCAGCTACTGACAGGAGACTCTTGACCCTTCACAGCCAGCCTCTTTCTCTTCCTTGTGGCCCTACATGTTCCCTCTATACATTAAACACCCAACCCAACCTTTCCTGTCCTCTATCCCAAATAATTTTACCTACCTCCCCATTTCCTGTGCACCCAGTCCTTCCACAGAGCCCCAAACTTTCTCACACACCTGCCCCAGTCCCTCACACATGTACTCCATCACACTCAGAGCACCTCATCCTGCACAGCTCTTTTCTCCTATTCATCCTAGCCTCCCCCATCCCATTTCTGTCTCACCCTGCACAGCACGCTCTCCTTCTCCCCATGCATTGCCACTCCCATTTCCAGTCTGTGCAGCACTAGCTCCCACATGCACCATCCATATCCCTTCTTTGCACAACATGGTTTTCCACAGTCTGTCCCCCACACCCTTTCACAGCATCCTTTTCCCTATACATTGTCCTTATCTCCCAGGACAGTGTCCTTATCTCCCCTATACATTGTCCTCACTCCCTCATGCAGCATCCCCATAAACCCACCCTCTGGCACAGCATCTCCCTGTCCCCTTCCCCACAGTGCCCGCTGTTCCCTCACCCCTGTGCCCTGTCCCTGAACTCACAGAATCACACAATCAATTAGGCTGGAAAAGACCTCTAAGATCCCTGAGCCCAACCTATGACTGAACACCACCTTGTCAACCAGACCATGAGTGCCATGGCCAGCCTTTCCACTGCCCTGGCCAGTCCATTCCAATGTCTAATCACCCTTTCCATGAGGAAATTCTTTCTAATGTCCAATCTAAACCCCTCCCAGTGCAGCAGAAGACTATGTCCCTTAGTGCTGTCACTTGTTCCCCGGGAGCAGAGCGCGACCCCCACCTGGCTCCACCCTCCTGTCAAGGAGTTGTAGAGTGGTGAGGTCCCCCCTGAGACTCCTCTTCTCCAGGCTAAACAACCGCAGACTTGTGCTGCAGACCCTTCCCCAGCTCCACTGCCCTTCTCTGGATGTGGTCCAGCCCCTCAATGTCCTTCCCGAACTGAGGGGCCCAGAACTGGGCACAGCGCTCCAAGTGTGGTCTCACCAGTGCCCAGTACAGGGGGACGCTCGCTTCTCTGGTCCTGCTGGTCACACAATTCCTGATAGAGACCAGGATGCCACTCGTCGTCTTACCCACCTGGGCAGGCCTTGGGCTCATGTTCCGCCGCTGTCGATCCAAGTCCTTTACCGCTGGGTCGCTCATCCCTGTGTCCTGTTCCTGATCCCACACCGCTCGCAGCCCCTTCGCCCTGTCCCTATCCACGCCTCTTCCAGCACCCTTTCCCTTCTGCCACGTGCCCCATCCTCGCAACACCCTCTCTTCATACACCGCCCGCTATTCCCCACACCCCATTCCCTGTGCCCCCGGGCCCCC
>VZSE01011972.1:1099058-1173752 GCA_013398275.1 Promerops cafer
CCCGGCGCAGGCCTCGCTCGCCGGCACCGGCACGGGGAGGAGCGCGGCAGCCGCCGCCACCCCGCCCGCTCTCGCGAGGCTTCGCCCGCCGCTCCCGCCCCTCCGGAGCGCTCCTCCCTCAGCGCCCGCCCGGCCCCGCGTCTCTCGGGGATCGGCTCCTGCTCGCCCCCCGGCACCTGGTTCCAGCCCTTTGCCGTGGGCAGGGATGCCTTCTACCGGGCCAGGTTGCTCAGAGCCCCATCCAGCCTGGCCCTGAGCATTCCCAGGCATGCGGCATCCGCAGCTTCTCTGGGCAACCTGTGCCAGGGCCTCAGCACCCTCTGGGCATCAATCAATTTGTCAATCAAATTCATCAGCCAGATCTATTCAATCGTTCTGTAATGCTGAGATGAAAGTTGTTGAGGCCTGATGAATTTATTCCATTGCAGCGCTTTGAGCCCTGCCTGACAAAGGCAGCATAAAGTTGAAGTTTGGTGCTTTGGAACTCTTGTTTATTATTGTAGAATTACAGAATGATTTGGGTTAGAAGGGACCTTAGAGATCATCTAGTTTCAATCCCTCTGTCTTGGACAAGGACACTTTCCACTATCCCAGGTTGCTCAAAGCCCCATCCAGCCTGGCCTTGAACACTGCCAGGGATGGGGCAGCTACAGATGCTCTGGGGAACCTGTGCCAGGGCCTCAGCATGGCCACAGTAAAGAATTTTTTGCTAGTATTTAATCTAAACCTACTGTTTCTCACTTTGAATCCATTCCCCTTGTCCTGTCACTACATGCCCTTGTAAATAGTCTCTTTCCATCTTTCTTGTAGGGTCCTTTCAGGTACCATAAGGCCACAATCAGGTCACCCCAAAGCCTTCTCTTTTCCAGGCTGAACAATCTCCATTCTCCCAGGCTTTCCTCATAGGAGAGGTACTCCATCCCTCTAATAGTCTTGGTGGCCTCCTCTGGACTTGCTCCAAGGGGTCGATGTCCTCAATGATTCATAGAATCACTGAATCAAAGAACTCCATTTTCATCCAAGTTACTGCTCACTTTAGCACTCAACCCACATGCAGCAGATCAGCACCACAACACAGATGGGAAGGAAGCTGAGCAGAATAGCTGCTGTAGCTGGATGTTTGTATAGACTTCCATCTGTCGGCTTTTGAAATGCACAGTTAATGCAGAAGCAGAAATTGTCACCTTATAAAACTCAATACTCTGAGTATCTGTGTTCCACCAAATGACTCAGATGCAGCCAGGTGTCAGGTAGAGACCTCCATGAACTGACTGGGTACATGGTGCAAAATGACTCGTTCATTTAGAGGCACACTGGGGCACGCACTAAAGCAAATCTTTCCATCCAGAAAGCTGAGCATCTTATAGGCCTCAAACTGTGACATTCATCTAAAAATCTTAAGGTTCTGTGCTTTGGAAAAGAAAAACAGCAATATCATAATGGAGATTGTACCACCATGTACACAGTTGATCTTCTTTCTTTTTATTCTATTCACAGAGGTGTATTTAATAAATAAGAATGTTGGGTCCCCCCAGATTCCTTCTGCTTCTGGAGGCTATTTCCTTCCTGAAGTTCCTCCTGCTGATGATGAGGTAATGAGTGCCACAGTAGCCAAGCATGATCTCACAAAATTATACACTGTGTAGATAATATCAGGAGAAAATTATATTCCTGATAAACAATCCCTGATAGGCTCTGACAAAGGCCAGCACAAACACAAGAAATCCTGCAGTGAGCAGTTTTGAAATATCTTTCCATTAAAAAGTTTCTTTTTACCTCACTTAGGTAGAGACTAATGTAGTCCTGTCCCATGAGGACTTAGGTTTTACATCCCTTTGAGAATTGCTGGTGCTTCAATTAAGTGTTGCAAGACATTCTTGTGAGTCCCAAGTTCAGAGTGTTTCACTTTGAATGTGAGCAGCAGAGGGCCCTGTGAAAGCCTAAGATACAGCTGCTGTCCAAAGAAAGAATCTCATTTAATGTCATACTGAAGCAGGATGTCTGTTCTAATTTTTATTTTCTTATAAGCTGATGTTAATGATGATGAAATAAAATGGGTTCCCAGTCCAGAAGACTTCAGTCTTTGCCTCCCATTCATAAAAGCTTTCATACACAGTACCCCTTAAATATTTCAAACATTTCCATAGGATTGTCTTCTACCAGCCAAAATATAAGTAATTTTTCTCCTTTTTAAGTTCTTTGCCCATTCTGCTTGCTAGAGGATTAACTAAACTTCTTTTGACTTATAGCATTGAGCCTGCTGAATGAATAACCCCCAGGTCAGTTCATTTAGGCTAAAAAAATAACCTTTTAGTAAATTGTCCTAAGCCTTAAAGTAAAAGCTGGTCATTTAAAAATGTGTATTGACAAAGCTCCTTTCCCTGCATTATTTTGCCCTTTTAGTTAAGAGGAGGAAAGGACCTGTTTTCCATTTCACCTGCTCATATTTAATATCTCTTATTTTCACTCCTAAGGGTGCCAAACAGTGGTGATCAGGATGTCTGTTAGCCCAGACCAACCGATTTCCTTCCTGCTGTGCCTCCAAAAACATCAAATACCATCCACCTGTGGGTGTATGGTTTTGACATTGTTCTTGAGGTTTCAAAGAGAGGAACTGTTCTCATTTGCTTGAAAATATTTTTTTTTTCCCTGCTGTTCTTACAACATCAGGAAGAATGCAAATGGGCTGTACAAATCCAGCCTGGAGTGTGAGGGAATCCTACTCTGCTCCTGCAAATGCTGTGCAGTACAACAGGAAATATACCTGGGCAAGCTGATGACACGTCACTGTACTTCCACAAGAGATGGATCCTCCTCTATGAACATGAAGATTGGAAGCAGATACTTCAGTGTCATATGACAGAAAAGCCAGAGCCTTTCTGGCTTGTTGGTTGTAACTCAACTTTCTGGGCACTGAGTTTCCCAACACACCAGGCTGCATGGGAAATATTTTCACATTTGAAAATCTCTTAATTTGATCAGCTTCTGTGAGCATCCTCAGCTTTCTGGAATTTCAGCTGGAGTTGTTCCTCTTAAAATCATGCCTAAGAGCGTTGATAAAGTCACTCAAGAAGTTTGCAAATGCACAAAACTTGAGGCAAAAGACAAGCAGAGGAAGCCTTTTTTGGTTTTGGACAGGCCAAGATAAGGCATAAACTATGCACTCAACCTGAAAATTTACACTTTGGAGATGAAGTCATAGGGTTACTAGATAGAGGGCTGGGAAAAAGGATTTCCAAAGGAATTAACCTTATAAGGTGATAGCAAGTGGATACTTGGGGTTTTTCTCTGTGTCCGTTCAAACTGTAGCATTCGGCTACACTGGTGATGGACACGAGGGGGCACCCAAGGAAATGAAATCGCCGAGGAGCTGCAGTGCTCCCAAAGTTCAGGCTGATTTTCCATCTGTTTTCGGTTTGGTTTTTTTTTTTTTCCCCCCCCCGGTCTGCACATTTTGTAATTATTTCCTCACATTGTTCTCATGACGCTCATCAATGAATAGTAATTGAAAAAGCTTGGGGGGGAACATTCTGAGAAGAAAAGATTTTGGCATCTACTAAATCATATCACTGCTGTCCAGAGATGGCACTCGATGGCTCAGCTTGATTCCTGAGTATGTGGCAGGGACCCCGTGGCTTTCCCAGTTACTTTTCCAAGATCTGTGCCTGGTACAATTCTTAGTACATGAGACAGCAGAAAGCACAACTTCTGTCGCTTAGAAAATCTGCTGAGAAATTAGCAGAGGAAAAGTCCAAAGATACTGAGCACAAAGATCCAGAAGCTACCACCACTTGAGGAAGTCTCTCATAAGCTGGAAGCTGTGAGCAGCTATTTTGCTCTGAACATCTGCCCCTGCCAACACACCACTTGAAGATGCATGACTTGCCAGTGGGTGCTTTTAAGAAGGATGTAAGCAAAGTAAAAATAGATGTGTCCTCCTGGTTTCTAGCAATCTGCAGCTTAAGGATTCACCAGCTGAAGGCTCATACCCACTAGCAGAATTTTTCTCTCTTTAATCAATTTTTTGTCTGTGTATGCTTTCAAGAACTACATCTGGTGCTTTGAGGTGTATCACAGTATAGTTGGGTAGCAAGTGAAAATGTTTAAAAATGGCCCAAACATTTCACTTGGCAATCCTGTTCCTGTGCTATAATCAGTGGTGAAGAGTTGCTCCCATCACACCTCTTTCATGTCAGTTGGGATTTTTTACTCCTGTTTTATAGCTTCCCTCAATCATGATCACTTCTCAAGAGCATCCCTTTCTCCAGATAAATAATGTGATGCTGATCAGACAGTCCTAACACAAAATAACCTGTTCAGGGAGTCATTTAACAGGAAACCCTTTTTAGTGAAACATTAGTTATATTCTGCACTGAATAACTGCAGGCCTCCAGCACTTGGGAATATAAGCACAGGCAAATATTCTTGTAAAAATGCAATTCTGATTGCCTGCAGTTCTTGTATTCTGAAATTTACTTATTAAAACATTAATGGATTCATCAGAGAACCATTCCAGTCAGCCAACTGCCTGTTTAAGCAACTGTCTGCATAAGGAAATTCAACTGAAATGAGGAAATTCCTGGTTACAGGTCTCATTTTTGTGTGCACACTTGATACTTTGATGCAAATATGTCCTCTGTATAGCCTAAAAGTGAGGCCTTCACTACATATTGATACTCATGTGCAAGGGTCAAAAAACAGGGACTTGACACTGAATGGTTCTGCATACTCAAACGCAGACGCAAACCACAGATCTCACAGAGAGTTCCTATTGTTTTCCCAAATTTGGAAGAGAAAGCCAGAAATTCAGACTAAATGAGTTGGAAGCATCAAAAAGTAAATATGAGCCTCCTTTAGTTCTGAAGAATAAGTTTGAAAAAGTAGCTGTGCAGTGGTTCATTATCTGCTTTAGCATTGAGGTAAATTCAATGCGGTAAATTCAGTGCAGTTAAAAAGTATATATACTATAAACTCTGTTAAAGTACCTAAGATAGTGCTGACCATTTATAAATTATACCTGGCAAGTTACAAATACGGTTAGGAGAAAAGACAGCCACTTAAACAGAAGTTCAATAGTGTTGGATCAGGACATTAAAAACCCTGCTGTCACCAGGCAGTATTAATAAATAAACTCTCTTCACTGGCATTTCTGAGGCAGAAGTCTGCCATAACCAGAATGAGTGTGCTGGCATCGAAGAAGAGTATGCCAGTCAAGTGTTATTGAAGACCATGAAATGCCTGTGTGTCAGCATAGACTCAGAAGTGTGTCTTTTTTAATGTCACGAGCCCTTTGGCCATCAGGGACTCCCTTCAGACTGAAACCTGCAGCGATACGAGAGAACACTGCTGCAGCCACACTCAAACCTCTGCTTTTGCCAGCATGGCAGAGAGGCTGGAAGCAGGGCAAGGAGCACAGTGTCCTTCACCCAGCCCGTTAGTACTGGGGAAAGTTATGATGGAGCAAGCAGCTTGGATAAGTACAGGCTGGCCTGTGGGTGAGGCCAGTTCTCGCCTGTTTGGGTCATAGGGGACATCAAAGAATTGTCCTTTGAATGAGCCGTGTGTCATTGCTGCTTTTCTGACAGGAGAGTCCCAGTGCCTCAAGTATGCCAAAGTTATCCAAGTGCCAAAGAAACCATCAGTCAAAACTGCAGGTTGCTGTCTACTGTCTAAAGCTATGAGCAAGCTAAATAAAAACACCATTAGACTTAGAGAAGTCACAGTATAATAATTTCCTGTCACTGGAGAATTTTCAAGAATTTGGCAGATTTCCTAGTTTGAATTAGTTGAATAAATTAGACAAGTAACATTTTTCAGAGGGCAGACATAAAAATGTAGAGTAAATCAACTTGTTTCATACCAGTAATTTGAGTCAGCTTAAATTACCAAAAAAAAAAAAAAATAAANAGGAAAAGGAAAAGGAAAAGGAAAAGGAAAAGGAAAAGGAAAAGGAAAAGGAAAAGGAAGAAAAAGAAAAAGAAAAAGAAAAAGAAAAAGAAAAAGAAAAAGAAAATCACTTATATTTTCTTTAACTGTGGAGTTATCAAAGGGAAAATCCTCCACAATTTTCAAAATGAGATATTTATCATCAGCTTAGGTCTCCATGAGTGCATTATTTTTTAAATTATAAAATAGTTTAGGAGAAAAATTTTAGTACTGTGCAAGCATATCTTTCCTTCCCCAATCTTACCCCAGGGTAGGAAGTTTCTTGAACAGGTCCATCCCCAAAGAGGCAATCTTGCCATTTCTTCAAAAAAAAAGACCACATCAGTAGCACAAAGGGAGAATGCTGTCACCACAGCCATGCCAATCTCTGCTTTACTCAGAAAGAGCTGGGATCATCTCTCTCCTCTATATTTTACAGTTCCCCTTCCTTAGTTGGGAACTGGGAGCCATGGAACTGATGGTGTGAGTGAGGGACAGGTCTGGAAATTAACACTTCCCTGGGAGGATCTGTTGGTTCACATCTCTTGGCTCTCTGTTTCCAGGTGCTGCAGATTCAGACTGCCACCTGTCCTCATTAAAATCACAGTTTTGTGTTCTTCTTCCCCATCTCATGAGTTAAACGTGTATTTTTTTCTGTAAATTAAAAGTGGGAATCTGATATAACAATATGCCAGTAAGATCTGGAGCCGTTGGCTTGCCCTTCCATTGTCTGTGCTTCAATCAGTCAGCTCACACCAAGATTATAAAAAACCTGACCCAGGAGTTTACAGTCTGAAGCCCAAATTGAACAGAGCAGTCAGCAGATTATGTATTCGACCAAACAATGAGGTCTTCAGTCCCTTTTTGAACCAGTTTTCATTACAGGGGTTATGTTTGTATCATATTGCTGAGAATTACACAAAACCATTATTTTGGAAATGAGTACAGTAGACAACAATGTTGTCAATAATGCAAGTTGTTAGTAAAGTTTGTATATTTACAGCAGCATGAGAAATATTTCAGAGAGCTCTTAGCATGTTCAATTCAATATCCACATGCATGCAACATTTCAGAAAATGTAAAGCTTAGCTACTATATGCTGTCCTTTGGAAGAGAAAGCTAGAAAAGGATGTTCCCATACATTTTCTACCTATGATATTTTACATATAGAAAGCACGTACTGAAAGGGCCTTTATATATGATGTCAGTAAAAAGGATGTCCAAAAAAAGAATAAAATGATAGTGTTGGCATTTCTAACAAATAAACTATCTTGCCTTCCTAGTTTATCCCATTCTAAACAGTAACTGTGGAACTTTCTTCCTAATAAAGCTTTGGAGCTACTACCATGACTTCTCACCCATGCTACAGAAATACTATCCAGATGACCAAAGATTTTGTAATGCAGCAAGCTGCAACAAATATCCAGCTGAAACAGCAATTTAGTGGACTCGGAGCAAAACCAAACTATTTTTATGGCATATAAAATTATGAGGAGCCTTTCCCAATATATACCATGACTAATGATCATCAGCCTGTACAACAGTGACACTTGCCACTCCCTCTGTGGTCACCTTTCATTTGCAATCATCAAGTCTGCTAAAAAACAAGAGGAGAAATTGCAGTTTAAAAGTGAGATTTTATCAGCTTTCCCAGACAGAACCAGATTGGGAAAGAAGAGAAAAAGAAAACTTCCTCTCATAGTTGAAGGAGTTAATGAGCAACTAATAAACATTCTAATTTAATAAGTGCACATATCCTGCTAACAAATTTTCTTTTGAATAACAGAACTGAAAGGTTGATGTGGTGTTTTGGTTTGGTTTGATTTTTTCCAAAGAGTAAAAGTAAATCCCACAATTAAATTATAGTAATAATGAAAAAAAAATTGAGCAATGTGGATATAAAGTTTAAGCTGGGAAATCACAAGGCAAATATTCATTTTCCAGTTTGGAAATAAAATCCTAACCTGCTGATTTATGTTCCCTCCACACCATTTTTCACTCAGTGAAAACAGCACTGGCCTGCATTGACAATTCTCTTGGAAAGCCCATGAACCTTGAGCAGCATTGCTGAAATCCTGCATTTCTGCCATAACAAGCCTGGCAGCCTGGACAGAGCTGATGTAACTGGCTCCAGACATGTATTCTCCACATCAACAGAGCTTTGCTTTCCTGTTCTGACCTGGGGGATGCTGACATGCAGCACCCACAGGGCACGGCTTGCCCTGGGGCCCCTGCATGTCTTCATCGGCCAATCCAATCCAGCAGCTTCTGTGATTGAAGGTGAGACTTTCCCAGCCAAACTCCTCTGCAGACGAGCTCATAGCCCACGTTCTGTGGTACCAGGCCAAGGTCTCTTCTCTTCTGTACCTCTGCCCTCCTGTACCACGATCCATGCACAGCTACCTCTGCATCGGGTCTTGGAGGGAAATCCAGGGTGTACTCCATGCAGTTCCACTGGGTAGCTCATGCATTGTTTACAATCTCTAATTTGCCACAGGATCACGACCCATCAGAGTTTTCCACCATCCACAACGCTGCCACTTCAGCCTGTCACTGTCACATAATCCCCCCTAGGTGACATTTCTTCCTGGGTTTAAGAGGTTTTCTACTAGAAAAGGTCCTGAGAGACCAAAATTACAAGAACTGACCAGCCCTGAGGAGGTCTGGGAGAGCAGCACAGTGCTGATCAGGACATTCACTGATACAACACTGTCGAGTCTTCTGGGAAAACAACATCAGAATGGGAATCTTAATGTAAACAAATGACTACTTCTGGATTCTTCCAGCCCAGCAGGCCAGAACAGGTAAACATCTATCATCTCAGCATTCCAGCAACTATTAGAAATACACAGATAGGTTTCAATCATGCTTAATAATTAACAGTAAGGAAGGGAGTTTCAAGTATTGTGTTAATCAGTAGGTGCTAAAGGAATATGACCTTTTGGAGGCAAAGTTTGGCATGACAGTCAATTTTTTCCATGACAAATACTAGAAAGCACAGAAACACAATCAGCAAGACCACTTTCTTGCTTCAAGTCTCAATATTTGAACAAATGAGTCACTGATACGTGCTTCAGATATTGCTACGCTAAAACTAGATTACAAGTCATATGTATGAAATCCACTCCTGCAGTATAAGCTGCCTGTGACAGCTTTTTCCAAATACTGACCTAGAGAATGTCTGGTATGTTCAGACTGATCTAAGAAGTCTGGATTTTATATTCATGATCCCAATTTATAAGCGCATGTCACACAAATGGACTCGTCTCAGTGCTGGTTTCAAGAACTAAGGAAAATGCAGCAACAGAAAAAGCTTTGCTGGTCCATTGGCTGAAGAAGCCAAATTTCATCAGATGTATATGCTTCCATTGCCTTAGTAGAGGGAAAGCATGGATTTTTCTGGCAGCATCTGAGTACAAAATAAAGAGTTAATGACTGAAACTGTTAAATATGCACTATTCATTAGTACATGCAGGGAGAAGTGTAGAAAAGAGCTGTTATAGGTGCTCTAATGACTAAGATAAGGGTCTAAGATTCAGGAAAGCTGGATATAATTGCAGGCTCTTACACAGACTTTCTTTATGACCTTGGGCTACTCACCAGATACTGCCAACCCCAAGTTATCCAGCTATACAGTGAAGATATGTTTAATTAAAGCCCCCCACTCTGTTTTGGTTTGTTCTCCTATATTGTTACACAGAAACGTGGTCCAAGAGGGAGATTTCTTTGACCATGAAGGAAGGGAGGGATGAGGTGTAAGAATCCTCTCAGAGATGAATGTGATTTGATCCAAGAAACAAGAAAGCACAGCTCTGGCAAGCCTGGGGACTGAAGGAGAGGCTTCATCCATGCCGTTGGCATGGAGTTGGAGCTGGGGGACAGGGATTGCTGTTTGGAGCATTAGCACTGTAAGGATAACAGACCCACCTGGGAGGAGGGTGTAGGTTTTGCTATAAAAGCCAAGCTCACTACATTTGACTTAAATCAGAGCTACAACAATTTGCACCAGAAAAACAGCTGGTTCTGAAACCAAAATAGCTCCTTAGTCAAGGGCATATTTCAGGGCTTGAATCATCTTTAGCAAAGGAGAGGGGCTCAATGTCAGAGAGTTTGACAGGGAACATGGGAAAAACTGACTGACCTTTATGGAGAATGTCAGCACAGGGAACCAAGGCTTAATCCTCAAAAAGCCCTGAGGTATCACTCTCATTGGTGCCAGGAAATTTGTGCCCCTGTAAACAGGCAGGCACACTTACCAACTGAGCATACAGGTCCAGATGCTGTGTGTGCCTTGGTTATTGCATAATATTACCAAATAGGATTTTTTTTAAACCTTTAAAATGCCCTTCTCAAAGAAATCCAGCTTCATTTTTCAGAGGTCAGTAAAAGGACCAGCTTATTTCTTTGATGTAAGTATTAACTGAGTCTGTTGAATCTGCTCTCTCACAGAATCACTTCTTTCCCAAAGAGAGTAAAATGATATGTTGTCAGACACAATGTATTTCCCTTTTGCCAAACTGGAATACTATCACTAGAGCATTGAGTGAATTGATCTGGGATAGCTCAGCAAGTACCTTTAAAAAGTGCAGTATCAACAGCTTTGCCTTGTAAGGATGAGGAGCCCTTGACATACATAGATCTCCAAATTTCCTACAAACTTTCTTGATTCCTTGTAAAACATTTTAATTCTCTTGGCAAAACCACTAAACCTTTATGGGGATGCCTTGGTGACTTGCCTTTTTGAGCTCTGTCTCCCTCCTTCTGTTTCTTTTCCAGGTAAGAGCAAGCCAAGAATTACAGAGTTCTCTGGTTTGCTGCTGCCATCCCTGGACACTTTGCCACTGACAGGAACCAGCTCCTGCATTTTGCTCACCTCTACAAGTGCCATTGCATTGAGAATTATTGACATTGCCACCGAGGGGGCTATAATTGTGTGAGTATAAATAAACACAGTGCTAGGAAAAGACACTCAAGGATAAATAGCAAAGGTAGTGCATTGTGTGAGACCAAAATAACTCCATGCTGTTCACGGACAGTACCTTCCTCTGGCTGTCGTGTACTGGCTATTTCCAGCCAGGGCCCTTGTCTTCTCCTGAAAGGCAAAAAGCATGTGTGGCTTCAGAAGCCAGGGGGCTCCTCTCTGTCCCTCCAAGATGGTGACACTGAGAAGCTGGGACCCACTTATAAGTACACTGTGAGTAGCAATGCTTGATATCCAGCATCTGCCAACATTCTCAGAGCTGTGGAGATCCCAGGTAAAACCACCAGCACCTGTATGGACTCCTCTCTCTCCCTCCCTTGCAGTCACAGGGTCTCTTCAGCTGCCCCCTCTGGCAGGGCTCAGTTTGGGGGGTGCACCCATGCTCTGTACTCCCAGAGGAGGCTTATGGATGGCACAAGGGAGCTAAAACATACAAATGATCTCACTGAGAGGCAGAAGCATGACAGAAAGATTTGGGCTAAGTCAATTGGTCTATGTTCCCTCAATATATCTCACCAATTCGGGTGAGAAGGTCTGTGGGTGCTTGGGCCTGTGAGGGGAGAGAAGGATGCAGCAGGTCCATAATGTCCATGTCTTGATGCAGTGGGAAGCTTGAGTTAGAGCCAGGGGTCTGTTCTGCAAACTGGACCAATTAAATACCAATTTGATTCTACACTAATGGGCGTTGAAAGAGCCACACTCCTGGCATGTGACTCCATTGATGGATGAATATTAATTCACCAAGGATGAGCTTGGCTTGGATGATACCTCAGATGAGAACCACAGAGAAGTACTTTGTCAAAATGCAATATGTGGACAAGCTCCTGATCTTCAATGGAACTGACAAAGATTCACATTTAGGACTCATTGGAAGACTAAAATAATGTTTTGGCGTTTATAATGGTGTTTGCAAATGTCTTCTTAGCACTTGAATTATGTTATTTTACTCTACAAAGTTACTATTCCACTGATTCATTCTTTCTTTGTTTGTTCTATTTTAAAGTAGAACATTCTAGAGAAATCCAGAACTCAAAGCCAATTAATCTGTTTTGCTCACCCTGGTACAGTGATGTAGACTGTGAAGGGAAGGTCAAAAATTAAAAAATAATATAATTCTACTCATGCGAAGGGGATAGTAACAGCAATCAAGCCCTGTTTGGAAATGAAATTGAATAGCATAGAAAGCAATTCTTTTAATGCAGAGATGCTCTCATCTAGGTTTCTCACCTTTCTGTAGTCACACAACTTCTGAAAAATTATACCTGGGACATTTGGACTATCATCAACCAATAGTTCAGACTCAGCATTAAGAAGAAGTACTACTCTTCAAAGAGATTATCTAAATTGTCTATTTCATTTCTTATAGGCACATACAACTTTGTGCTTAAAGTTACATCCTCACTACAATGTTCAGTTCTTGTTGGGTTTTGCTCCACCAGATTTCATCATCCACAGAGATGGTTCAGAACTACTGTGAGTTTTGCTCCATGTACTCAGTCAGCAGGGGATGCACTGTCTTGCTTGTCCAGATACACATCTGCTGCTTCAGGCCTGGAAAATCTGTTCATGCTTCCAGCCAGAAGTCTCCAGAGGATTAAACAGCCTCCAGCAAAACTCTTCTGCAATAGTGTTGAAATAAAAAATGTTAACATGTCCAAAACACTGATTAAACCCAAATTAATCCTGAAGTAGTTATGGCAGCCCTTCTGTGCATATGAACCTGCTGAACCAGCAACTGTGCAACATCTGAAGCAGCAGCCATTCAGGGACGAAGTAAAAGCATAACAAGAAATCCAAGGTCTGCTTGGGGTATGTTTCAGAGAGCTTGTCTGCTGCTGACTCCTAAGTGGCAAGTCCTTCAGTGGCACTCTGCTGCCATTGTAATGTCTGCCAGCTCAGTGAGACAAGAACAGATCCACTGTCAGCTGCCACAGTTGATCATGTTGATGTAAATTCAGTTTCAGAGAGGTCTCAGCCCACCTGGGACTCTTATTAGATCTGTTAGGGACTCATTAAGTCCTTCACCAACACCTTGAGTGAGCACTGGGAGGTTCAGGACAGGAAGTCCTGCAGTACCTACAGCACACCTGAAGGGTGGCAGATTAGAGTGGAGCAGCAGAGAGTGCTGCTTAAACCCTGTAATCCTCACAACCACAGGTTAGAGACCTTCCTGGCAGCTCTGGTTCCTGGCCCACTACTACTACTACCACCCTCTCATTTAGATTCCCATGTCACATGGGTGATTTGGGGGCTCTGTGGCATTTAGGACATGGTACATTCAACGTTGCACAATTTAAGGCACATTTCCGGGGAGTTCAGCAGGGGAATTTTCTTGGTCTCCCTTTCACTACTAATGTACCTGTAGAAGCTCTTCCTGTTGCTCTTCCCATCACCAGCTATCAGCTCAAGCCCAGTTTTGGCTTTCTTAATCCCATCTTGTGTAGTTCTGCACCCCTCCTTGATTGCCTGTCCCTGCTTCCCCCTATTATGTGTTTTCTTTTCATGTGTGAGTTAGTCAGTAGCTCTCTGTACACCCTGGCCTCATGCACTGCCTTCTTAACCTCCTGCATGACTGTAGGGTTCATGCCTGGGCTTTGAGGAAATGGCCCTTGAAGATCATCCACCCTAAACTTCCCTTTACTTTTCACAGCAATATCCCATGACAAGCTGCTTGCTAGTTTCCTGAACAAGCCAAAGGCTGGTGTTCTGAGCCCAGGGTCATTTTTCTGCTACTCACCTATCTCTGCTTTCTCATGGTCTTAAATTCTGCCACTTCTTGGTCTCTCCAAGGCTGCCATTGACCATCACAACCCCAACCACTTCTTCCTTGTTTGTGAGTAGCAGATCAATCAGAGCATCCCCCTACTCAGCATGGCCAGCACCTGTGTCTAAAAATCATCCCTGACCCACTCCAGAAATAGGAATTTCTTGCCCTACTGTGTTTCCTGGTCAGCAGATTTTAGATCAGGAAGTAAATCTTACAAAAGCTAGAGCTTGAGACAGTGACACTTCTTCCACTATTGAGAGAAGGCTTCATCTGTTTTGTCTTCTTGGCCAGATGATCTGTAGCAAATGCTTACCACGATGCTCCCAGTGTTGGCCTTCCCTCTGCTCCTGGCTATCACACAGTCCATAGCAGAATTCCATTCCATTCCATGCTGCTCCTCTCTGTGCAGTGCATAACTGTCTTTCACATCTCACCCTCCTCTTTCTAAAAAGCACATATCCACCCATCCCAGCACTTCAGCCATTGGAGCTCTTACAACGTCTAAGTACGAAGGAGCAATGGGTGGGTCAGTACCCTGCCTATCCCTGCAATACTCTGAATACTGTGACTCCCAGTCCAATCCATATGGAGATGCAGGCACTGTTCAAGATGACTTGCTGAAACACCTCAATTAGATGGTGCACCTTCATCTTCTGATTATTACTCTGAAAAATGATAATAACAGCCTTGGGGCAAGGCTTTAATCCACAATCCCCACACATCCCATCATAGTTACAAACACGTCATGCATACTCTGTCAGGTTCAGTAGAAAGAATAACTATTCTTTTCCAATGTAGTAAAGACAGATGAACAATGGAAGCCCTCTCAAAGATCTAGTTTCCTTTTCCTTCACAAAGTCAAGGACTTCCCTGCTTGCCCAGGTATGGTCATGATGTGCTTTTGTTGGCTTCAGATAGAAGAGAAAAAAGGAAGGAGCCACACAGAAGGGAACCCATTTGAGGTCAGACCTCATCAGGACCAGCAGACTTGGGAATTTGTGTCCAGAAGTGACTTGCTTGTGTTTGTTTCTGCTGTATTCAAGGAAAGGGGAAAACGCTGTTTATTCTTCTGTAAATAAACAAGATCACAGGGAGAATACACTACATTTATACGAGCATTGTCTCTTCCAAACAGAAAGGCCGTGACAGGTGACAGATGCTTACAGCCTGTTCCTTCAGCCTTAGTATGATCTCTTTCACATGGAAGAAGAATCGGGGTAAGAACATCTTGAAATTCTTCAAATTGCAGTTTGGTTTCTTTCCTTCAAGCTGTAAAAATCTCACTGCAGATATTTACAATTCAGTTTGAGCCACAGGAGCTGTAACTAGTTTGTGGTCCTTCCAGTGCAGTTTCTTTAAAGGATGAAGGTCTTAGTCCCAGCCAGCACAGGAGCACATATCACCAACATTTGGAAGCAGGAAAATCCAGAAAGGAAATCCAGATTTCAAGGAAATCCAGACTGACAACCTCTCTTCCTGCAGCAAATCACTGCCTGATCCAGTTTCCAGTTTGACTGCTGCCCTTTCCCGCAGTACACCTGCAGGTAAAAAAGCATACAAGCAACACACCCATTCCCAGGTGAGGATCAAATGAGGTGATGGTGCAGCTGTGTCTGTACAAAGGAGCTGCTAATGGTCCTCCTTAAGTAGAGGATGGTTGGTTGGTTGGTTGGTTGGTTGGTTGGCTGGTTGACGCAGTTTTGGCTTTGAGACAGAAGGGAGACAAACCACAGAATAAACAGGAGCAGTAAGAAGCATCTTTAGAGCTCTGTCAAAGAGTGCTTTGTCTATCTGTGAGGGGAAATAAATGGATGAGCTAAAAAATATTTTCCCCCCAGGCGGAGAGGAAACACTGGTGGGATCAGGAAACACGATGGCATCTTTAACTGCTGTGGCACCCAGTGAGTCCCCATTTTTGGGGACAAAAGCCACATTCCTTAACACATATCAAAGTGTTAGTTCACTAGCCTCACTAGAGCTTAGCACTACTAAAACGTCTCTATGATTCCAAGCAAAAATGGACAAATACTTTGTTATTTTGCTGATGAAATGCTGGTTTTGGCCTGCACAGAAAAACGCGCTGTCTAGAGTGCCTTGGTATTCCATGTATATCAGGTACTGGCCTCTAACAGGACAAGAAGAACAGTCTGAACCAGACAGACTGGAGACAGGGAACCTGCAGGACCTCCAGGTCCTGCCGTGCTGGCTCACAGAGAACCTGCTGAGCACAATGGCTGCTGCCTTCATAGGCTGCTGCTCCAAACCCACCTGCAATACAAATAAAATGGACTTGAGCTCACTTCACTTTTTTCCATACCTCAAGACACCCAACTACACATGATGGTCACCCCAAATCCAGCTGCCTTCCCTTGCTACACTGCCCCCTTTCTCACAGCTGCAAAGTCTGAAACTCCCAAGGACAGTTTCCTTAATTAATCATCAGGCAGACTTTTTTTTTCTTTTCTCTTTTTCCATTTCTAAGTTGTGACATTTCCTGCCAACGTTCTGCTTGGAATGAATCTCTACAACAGAGCCATATAACTTCTGAAAATAGATACTTACACTGGAAAGCCTGACACACCCTATATGGAGCCTATGAGTGGCAGAACTGTAATCAAAAGAGAGTCAAGACACTAGGTCGTGCTAGCAGCATTCACTTAGGGTCTGAGCAAAGCAGCCCTAAGAGAAGAAAGTAAATGGGAACTCTGTGAACGCCCTCAGGCTCTTTTCATCACTCAGAGGCATTTCAGTTTGTTCTCTTTAGGGTGACTCTAGCTCAGGCAAGTTATTCCAATATAGCTAGTACGTTCTGAACACCTTGAAAAAGAAAAATTCTCGGAAATAGCCAACTGTCGTGATTTCCTGATGTGAAACTGCATGTAAAACCTATGGGGGAAAAAAGCCAGTAGTCATATGATATGTCAGAGCTCTGCCTATCATTAGCAAGGGTGGGTTTTTTAGGATAAAATTCTCCTGGGCCAAATAACAGGAGAGTGATAAATAAAACTTGTCAACTGCCCTTTCTGACTCACTCTCTCCTGCTCAAGGGTGACTCACTGGCATGTGTGAAAGGCTGCCAGGTCCTCCTTACATGCTGAAACAAGCATGGGTTCTCTGTGTCAGGCACACACAACCTCAGAAAAAGCAGACACTTGCTGCTGAGAAGGCAGCCCTTGAAAGGACTCTGCTGACTAAAGGACCTGAACTTCAAGGTATTTCTCAACCCCTTCTGTAAAGTTCAAGGTTGTTGTAGGATTACCACAGAAAACTTAGATGCAAAGCCATGGCTGAGGACTTGGCTGGTGAGTGCAGTGTTTTGAACCACAGCTTACTAGGACCATGAGGGTTTACCCAGGTAACTCCTGTGGAGTGAGCAAGCCAGCACGTTCTAGGTGCAGACAGAAGTAACCAAGACCCTGCCTGGTCTAGAGCTGCCTTTTGTCCAAGGAAAATGGCATGAAAAAGCAGTCCCTTGTTGCTCACTATTTCATGGGGCTGCTCCCTCAAGGAGCCTGTGAGGAACCTGCCTTGAATCTGTAGAGGGGCAAACAAAGCACGTTGAACACACACGTACTCACACATCTCTGTGTGTGAGTAGCTCATTGACTGTTCCTGAGCAGCACCAGCAGCTGCTCAGCACCCCCTCCTCTCTGCACAGACAAGGACCTTGCAGGTAAGTGGCCATGCACAAAAAGCTTGTTTGCACCCAGGAGCTTTGCTGCCTATGTGATGTGTGCTCCACCCTTTGGTCTTCTCCTGTCATCCCAGGCCCACCACCGGTCAAGTGTGCAACTCTGTGAAATCTCTGCCCCAGGCACTAATAACAAATCCCAGTTATTAGCACATACCACAGTCTGCACTGCCCTGCAGACAGGTGGCAAAGGACACCTTGCCCTTGTACTCCTTCAAAGGCTCCATGCACTGTCTGTTGCCGTGCCATGACAAAGCAAGGTGCTTTTGCAAGGACAAGCGTGCTGGGGTGTCAACCCACAGGTCCCAGAGGGCCCTGTGCTGCAGCTAGAGGGACACAGCTGCACCTGTCCTTTAGCACACAGAGGACTCCTAATGCAGGAACTGACAGGTTTCTCCCAGGACTAAGATGGGAAGATGTTCCACAGCCTTCCTCAGCTCCGGGTATCGGCCAGCATCTTTCAGCATCATGTAGGGAAACCACGCTGCCACAGGGCAGTGATAACACAGCTGCCTCCTGCATGTCCCACCAGGTGTGCACCATCCAGGAGTCACCCATGCAGCTGGGAAAGCCACTGGCACGTGCTTTGACCCAGAAAAACTGCAGCTAAAGCCCCATCTTAAGGTCTCGCCACCATTTTTCAGATCATATGATCGCTAACCTGTCTGCCCAGAATGAAGGTATAACCTAGAAATGTTAATTTTGAAGAGAATCACAGAATTGTTTGGGCTGGAAGGGACCTTAAAGATCATCTAGTTCCAACTCCCCTGCCAAGGGCAAGGACACCTTGCACTAGACCAGGTTGCTCAGAGAATAAAGAGTGTACATCATTTATATGAGGAAGATATAGAAGGTATACACAATACATCTTTTATATTTATTCTTCTGTAGGAGAAGGTTTCCACCCCCTAAGATTTCTAAGAGGTTACATTTAAATATTTTTGCTGTGTACCAGAGCGGATGTCTAATGAAAAGCTTAAAGAGAAGCTGCAGGCCACAACAGCCTCATCCAATGGTAAAAGGACTCACCTGACACATGGAAAACAAGCCTAGGCCACGATGCTACTTAGGCATTTAATATCACAGTCTAAGTGAGAAGGCTAAGTATTAGCTGTGGACCTGCACTCCAAGTGTCTGTCTCAATAAGGCAGTGCAGGGCCATCCCACAGAAGTGATCCAGTCCCTGGACTATTGGTTACTCCAGAAAAAGTGCATTTCTCATCATAATTGTGCTGCAGATTTTCATCCTTTTAAAAACTGAACCACATATTGCAAGGGTAAAATAATAATATTCTTCTTATCCAGCATTCATATATTTTACTGAAAAACTTCCAAACTGGCACTAATGTGTCAAATTTCTCTTTTTAGCGATGATGAAATATTACACCTGTGGTTTTCTTCCACCATTTAATCATCCATTATTTTTCCATTGATTTTTATCAGCTATGATGAAGTCAGGATTTCATCCTAAATTTTCCTTGCTAAAATTTCCATGCTAACATTTTAATATTTGGCAGGTACCGATAGTTTTATAGGTAAAATAGTCATAATTAAGGTTTATTCTATCCAAGAAAATAAATGAAAGATAGGAAAGGAAATTAAAAAAAAATATGTGAACACAACATATTAGGGATTCTGGAATAGCTTCCTTCAGAAGCAAAATTTCACCAATTTTTTGGCTCTACTAAGTCATGTCTCCTGGTTGTTTTGCTAACTCTTTAGAAAAACAGGGTTGACATTGAAATCAATAATCATATTCATCTGCAGGTGTCAAAGCAGTTGTCAAAATCAGCCAGGAAAATAATCTTCTCAAAAATGGCCTGACGAAGGCATTAAGATGAAGGACCAGGAATTACAGCCTAGATCTCCAGTCACCCAGCCCAGTCTCTTGTGTGTCAAACTCCCCCAGCTCTGACAAATGAGTTGGGCATCTTAAGCTGCAATTTCAAAGTGATTTACTGAGCAAAGTGAAACCATGCTGTCACAAAGACACCACTGCTGCGAGCTGCTGTGACTGCAGTCACCGTGTGCCATGGCTCTTTGGAGCACAGTGCTGCCACTGCTCAGCCTTCCTCTGGGGGCTTCTCAGGGTGGCAAACTGAAGTCATCTGTCAGGATAGAGGAACCACTTGTCCTTGTTCTTCCTCTTCTTCTTCTCCTCCACTGTCTCATGGGGTGTGTGCATCCAGGATTTTAACTCCCTACAATGAGCTCCGGTGATGCCCGCCCTGTTAGAAAACATCATGTTAATCTGCTTGACACAATGAAGAAAAGAAAAACAGGAGAGAGGGGTACAGGTTTGTAATGTTTCCCAGGCAAACCAGCAAAGAACCTTGCCTCCTTTAGCAGAGAATGCCTGCTCTGCCCCAGGGGAAAACAACCGTGCTTGTACCCTCCACACATTGAAAACCCACTGTGTTTGTGTCTGGAGTGAGCATGCACTCAGCATGGATTGCAGACATCCCAGTGAAGCTCCCTGGGAGTTTGGTTCCTTTGCATACCAATTACATGACTCTGTGCATAATGTGTAAAGTCAAGATGCTCAGGATGCACCCGATGATCCCAGAGCATGCACAGAACAATTACAGGAGCATTTGCAGCAAATTTCACGCTCTGAAGAAATACCAGACTCACTGGTCATGTGCTGGAGACCTGTCCAAAGATTTTGCATGTGCAGTCCTGTAGCATTCATGAAGGCAATTCTTAATTTCTCATTTCCAGGCAAAAGAAGACTTAAGTCTTAAAGGGAGCTTTCCATACACTTCAACAGAGCAAAACTGATTTACTGATAACTCAGTAATCCTAAATTATTGCATTTAAAAGTACTGCAGTGATACTGCTGTTAACCACAGCTGAATGGGAAATGGAATTCCTCTCCTCTGGCATACCCAGGCTTGAAAGATTTTGTGTTTATCATGAATCAGGAGAAAAGGTTCAATTTCTATTACCATCAAAATTGCATATTTAAAGTACAATGTAGTAACAAAATTACATTTTTGGAATAAAGTATATCAGTCATTTCTGATCAGAACATTATTAAAAACTAAAAGTCAAGAAGACTGAAGAAGTTGGAATGAATCATGAGCAAGGAAACAAACCCCATTCTGATTTTCAGAAGTTTTGATTAATTTCTGCTCAAGCTTATGTTAAGGCATATTTCCTTTCCACAGAAAACTTATGATTTTTAAACAAGCACTAAAATTGGTGGTAGGTGCTTTGCCATTGGATGACCAAGAGAACTATCTCTGCAAGCTTTGGGCTCTCACAGGCCTCTCAGAACCTACACTCCTGTTCCTCCTGTGCAGACCAAATCCTCAGTCCAGTGGCCCCTCTCCCATTGAGAAATATTTAGGTTTTATCCTTCCATATAGCACTACCAAATCCATGCATGGACCAGTGAAGATTGGAAAGCACTGGTTTTTTAAAGGTATGCAGACAGATGAAGCTATAAACAGAGTGAGCTCAGATGGATTCCATCTTGCTCAACTCTGACCAGTTTGGCGTAGTCTTGGCTAGTCTAACCTGACATCACCACCCAGTTTCCCTCAATAATCAATGGAAAGAGACTGATGGGATGAGTCACTCTGTGGGGGTTCCTATCACACACATCTGTCTCAAGAGGCAACCATTCACCCTCTGGCTGAGCTTCTTTATTCCACAGTGGCTGTTGAGGCAGCTGAAGGCATGGTCTGACTGGACAGAGAGTGTTTAGGCAGCTCTAGGTAGACAAGATGATCCCCACCCTGAATGACAGCATTATTATCACATAAAATATCACTACCAATTACCAACTCATTGCATCTCTCCTCCAAGTGTTGGCTTGCCAATTAAAAAAACAAAATCTGGCTTTTCACGCCTCTGTAACATTTGTCATCCCTGGCATAAACTGAATCAACTCCCTATAAATCTGATGTCTACCAAGTCTGTTCTTGAAAAGATGGCATCACTGGGACTGCTGGGCATCCTTGGAACTGAATCCACAGTTCCAGTCTTTCAAGGAAAAGCTTCCCAGTTTATGAAGTACAAAGTATAATTTGGGCCCAGATATTCTGTATTGATTCTGCTGAAGCCCTGCTACACGGCGAGTCTCACAAATGGCTGATGGAGCTGTATGTGGCAGGCCAGAGGAGCTTATTGGCATCTAGAAATGTCACCAAAGGCAATGGAAATTAAAGACTGTAAAATTTCTCACCTACAGAGATGAAACAATGAGGTCAATGATGAGAAGAAATCTGTAGAGCAGACTTCCCAGAGGGACCTGAGGCTGTGGTGGGAACTGTCTGGACTCCAAGAGCCACCAAGGGGCTGAAACTCCCCAGCTTACGGCTCCAAGGGGAAAAGGTTTGGGCTGAAGGGCAAAGAGATGGTATTTTACATGGACACCTAGGCCCTGGAGATAAAATTTTATTCTATGCACTCTGCCCTACAAATAAACTACTGGGGGAACCAAAAATGGAACGGAGCATTTGGGTGTATGTGCAAGGGAGAGACACGCTCTGGGCCGACACTCAGTCACACTCTCCATTTATCTTTGTGACTTTTTTACCTCAAAGAAGCTCCAACCTTTGTGCAATGATGTTTTTCTCCTAAGGCAGCAAACAAGAGCACAAAATTAATAGCAGCAGTCATCCTTTCAGTTCTCTGAACAGAGCATTGAATATGACTCATGGGGCTATGCCAAGCTGGCATTCCACCAGGGCAATAAAGTTGTTGCTGGTAGATCCTCATTAACAGCACGCGGAGACCTACTGTCCAAGAGAAAGACAGGACTTCTGCATTGCCTCAGAAGAAGAAAATGCAAAATATTGTATGGCTGAGTTAATTAAATCCAACAGAGAACAAAGCTGTGATG
The DNA here is from genome assembly GCA_013398275.1 of Promerops cafer. Classification (NCBI taxonomy): domain Eukaryota; kingdom Metazoa; phylum Chordata; class Aves; order Passeriformes; family Nectariniidae; genus Promerops; species Promerops cafer. The sequence continues at coordinate 1,121,275 of VZSE01011972.1, forward strand.
AGCAGGCAAGGCTCCCCTACTGTGCTATCTAGACTGAGCTCTCTGCACGGGCCCCTCAAAAGTGGTCAGCGCTGATCTAACCCAGTTCCCACTGAGGTCAATAAAAAAACTCTTCCTGACATCACTGGAAGAGCAACAAGCAGAGTTATTGGGGGCGCAAAGCCAGGACAACGCTGAGACAATAAACTTCAAAACCAGGAATGAGGTGCCTGATGTATCTCCAAGAAGAAATGTAAAACATGCCCAAGAACAACAAAGGGCCTTTGTTAAAGAAGCAGCAATTTGCCCAGTGGAAGCCAAAGAGATGCTGTCGCCACCCACTTGAGCCCAAGATGGTCACACAAAGCCAAATGACCATCCATCATGGAAGTGGCCATTAAGCAGAGGGTGATGCACACATCCCAGCAGCCACTCTGTTCTCCTGGCACAGCTCACCCTCATGGGAATGAAAGCACGTTTTCCCTGCTAACCTACAGATGCCCACAGGTCTGCCTTGGTCCTGCCAGATGCAGAAGAAAGCCTGTCTCCACATCAGCTCACCAGCTCCTGATATGTCCCTCACCTTCCTGATAGCATCGAGTGGTCCAGACCTTGATCCCCAGCTGCCATCACCCCAGAAATATCAATGCAGAGCAGTCCATGAAGATAACACCTTTCAGCCCTTTAGCTCTATTTACCATCCCTGGACTTCTATGTATGGATTTTTTGATCAAGAAAATCACATATCTCCATACCTGGTTCCCACCATCCACAATCCTGCTGATACTTCACATACATACAGGAGAAAAGAGGCCTGACTCTGCATGCACAGCATGGCCCTTTGCCAAAGAAAACTCCCAAAACAACTCCAATGATTTGGGTTCCTTATGGATTCTGGTAAAGAACAGCATTCTGTCTTTAGAGTACCAGAGAAGAGAAACCTAAAGTGACCCCAGGTACTTAAACCTAAATATGAAACCCAGATTCTCCTTTTAACATTATACAGCTCGTGTGGTGTCTGGGAACTAAGCTCCTAGTTTAGCAGACAAACCTATGTAGAAGCCAGGAAGAGAAAATAACACTAATAATTAGAGACAAAGAAGGCCAGGGGTCTTCACCCTTCTTTCTCCCAATGCTTTCTTCCCTGAGGTGACGCAAAGTTTCCTAAAATAAGTATTGAACTAGAAGGCACCTCCCATGTCTAGGGCACAGTTGCTAATTAGGAAAATACAAAAAAAGGGTCAGGAAAACATCCTGGAGCAACAAGCTTCAGGACAGGACTTGTAAGAAATTTGAAGGAGTGAGCAAAAAGCATCATGGCTTCTAGTAGCATAACAATATTTATTATAGAATTGACATAGCAATATTGATTTCTCAGAGCTGTGAAGGGGACGGGGTGACTTCATGCATAAAAGAAAGAGGAGGCCAGCACGGCCCTGTTTGCCCCATTGATGCAGCTTTGGGAACACTCTGTATTTTTCCCATCGTGACAAATGCCCATAAGGAAACTGGCACTACAGAAAGGTTGCACAATCCTCATAACTTAAAAGGAGAAAGCCAGACACACCTATTCCTTCCTTAGCATTGGAGGCACAAAAGGACTAATGCTAACATACACAAATAACAGGTCTGCAGGAACTCTCAAATTCCAGTCTGGAATAGTGTCAAGATAGGATTTTAACGCTGCATTTTACAAATCATGTAACTGTTTAAGCTGAAGATGATCTCCACCTAAGCACCCCTGTTTACAATTTCAGGGAAAACACTTCCGTGAAACATCAGTAATTTCATGTGAACACATAGACATTTGGCAGATCTGGCAGAGAAAGCACTTTACCAACATAGTATAAGATTTCATTAAAATGTTGCTGTGGTGAATTAGAATGAAAAGCAACAGCTTCAATACCACCATGATCCCACAGCTGGGTTACTAGGAAATACAGCAAAACTGGGGGTGATACACCATCAAGAGTGTCTCAGCTTTTTAATCTAAACATTTTTCATGTTAAAAAAATAACTCATCTAAAGTAACCTTCCCCACAGTTTCCATTTCATCCAACCCCATGTGTGCTCAAAAAATTCCTAACCATCTTATAATTAAGAGTGTTAACCAGTTCTGTCCTTTAGCTCTTGTACTTGGCTGTTCATATAATGGTCTGGGAGGATCCAGATAACATTTAAGGCTGGAATGAGTCAGCCTGGAAAAGATTATGTTTATATAATTGCAGCATGGTATGGCAAGTGCCCTATATTATAACAGGCTCAGCATTAGCCTAACTCTGAAGGCGGCTGTAGTCAGCCACCCTGCTATGAGTAACTCAGTGAGCCCTCTCCTCACACAGCACCTGCCTTACATCATGAGGGCATTAAAAACACAGCTCTTTTCCAGCTTGTGTCTTTCCACAGTCTGCACACCAACATCCCAACCAAACACAGCCTCCAAATCCCACTGTGATGGAAATATTCAAGAACACAGTTTCACTCTCATGCTGGTGGTTTTTCACCACTAGATCTCTTGCTTGTCTCAATTACTCCCTTTCACGAGGCAACAGGAGTGGCTGAGGAGGCAGCAGAGCTAACTGCCTGTTCTACCCAGCTGCATCCAGCTCTTAAATCCAAGTTATTGCAGTAAGTTCCTCCAACTGATTCTGATAAGCACAGACATTGGGGCCACCCAATAGGTAATGAAATGCTGTCATGACCCTCCCTGTCCAACCAGAGAGAAGGTTGACTCTGCTTATCAGGATTTGGGAGCAAGAATTTGGCAGAAAAGGCTGCTCCCACAGTGCCTGGTGAAGAGCTGATGTGTCAGGATGCTGAGGAAATATATTCTTATACTGTGTCCAGCACCTTGTGGGATGGGACACACTATAATGGAAGCCCTGTTGGGACAGCAATTTCAGCCCCCTTTGACTCCATCATTTCATGGGTTACCTTCTCCTCTTGATTACAAAGAAACCCAGGTTCCCCCGCCCCAGCCAGGAGCAAGGCTGCCTGGAGCAGTGTTGCAGGAAGGCAGGTGCAAGTTTGTGACTCCTCTGGGGGACTGGCAGCAGTTTCACACCAAGTGACTGAAAGTTTTCATGAAACTGCTCTGAGAGGATCCCAAGGGACTGGAGTGCTGTGTGGGGACTGCTCCTGTGTATTGCCAGGGAAAGGAAACACTGTGTGAGGACATGCATGGGTGAGGAAAGAGTCCCTAACACTAGTACAGTGTATGATCTCTCTGTCATTACATTTTCCTTCCATTAACCATTTCTTGTTGGTGCTTAGTTGCTGGCCAGGGTTAAAACACACCATCCTCATCACCTATTAGAAGTCCCCTTTTTCTTGTCCTCATCATTCCCTTAGTTTCTCTCCCTTTTCAAATACCCTCTCATCCTCTCCTGCCTTCTTAAGGTTCTTTCTTAAATCTCACTGTCAGTTTGTCTCCCATTTCAGCCCATGGCTGGGACCATCACTGCTGAAGCCTGGTTGGTCTCCACCACTCTGAAATAGCCATGCACCACCTTCTCCACCCAGAGGTGGGATCCTACACTTCTAATGCCCAAGCACAGCCCCTTCTTACCTCTACTCCCTGCACTTGCTGCCCTTCAGGTACATTGTCTCCCTCCCTCGCTAGACTTGTCGTTATGCCATCTCAGACTTGGCATAAGAGAAAATTTATGCAGGCAGAAATGGCAACCAGCAGGTACCCAATGATTTGCTTTCAAGATCGAGTTAAGTGGAAGAGGCAGGGGTAAGATTCAGGACTGCACTGATTTTTGCCCGGCTGACTTTCATGTCGAGCCCATTAAAGATTTCTGCTCCGTGTATTCAGCAACACTTCTGCATACTGGGGCTACAGCTTTCCAGTCTGGTATCCAGAGCTCTGCTGCAATTCATTGTGGCCAAGTCAGTTGTCAGCAGCTCACCAGAAACACTTTTGGAATTGGTTGTGAGATGAGACAGAGCTGCAGAAGATCAGGACACTCTTCTGTCTCATGATCCCATAGGTCTCTGTGACTCCTTGGCTGACAAGATGTTTATTGTCCTGGGCAGTCACTTGTGTGACAACAGAGACCTTGACCCCGGGCTGCTGAGGCCCCTGGCAGAGTCCCCAGAAGGGACTGGCTTGCTTTGCACTGGGCATGTGGTGCTGCTGTGCCATGCCTTGTCTGAGGATGATACACAAGGCAAGGTAGGCCCTGGACACCCCTAACTTAACCAACACATCCTCTCTAAAATATCACAGTCCTTTTTAAAACAAAAGGGCAACAGTGTTTTCAAAGAAGGGGTTCTGGACAATAGGGATGCAGAAAGAGTGGCTGTTCCTGAGTAGTGTGGATTTTAGGCACCCAAACCAACATGCTGGCTGACACCACCATGAAGGGATCCCTCTGGAGCACAGCTGGGTTCAGATGCTTCCAGAGCAGCTGGGCAGTGCTGGCGGGGCCACAGGGGCTGGGGCTTGGGCCCAGACAGTCTTTCTTGCCCCACACAACATATAAGCTGCATGCCCACAGCCCGTCAGGCTGCTGTCTTTGATCCTGCATGGCTTATGAGCCCTTCCCGAAGCCAGCCTGAAAGCCCTGGGGGTAGGGATCCCCAGGGCTGGCTTTGTCACCGGCAGCCTGGAGCTGTGGGTCTGGCTCTCCCAGAGTCACCACTTACTGCTCTTCAAAAAGGCCCACGAAGCCCTTTTGGGACCGCCTCTAAGCAGGACCGGCTGACACTGCAAGCCTGTATTTTAAACCAATTCAGATCAAACACTAAGGAAATTCCAAACCAAAGAGCTTTCCATTTCCTCTGCTTCCCCTGTAATCCACCTGACTGTCTGCCAGTTCCTGGGAGTGCTGCTGGCCTAAAAGCTTCCAGCCTCTCCTCACACGCAGGAGAGTTGGTTTTATCTGCCCTTCCTTGATGGGCTCCAGCTCTAAAGCTTCCTACCCAACCCTTCCTTAATAAATTGAAACAATTACTCTGGGCTTCTCAAGGATAATTGCTAATAAAATTCAGCAGATTTCCCCCAAAAGACATGAAAGAGTTGGAAGCAGAACCAGAAACTAAAGGAGAAAGAAAATGCAGGACAGAAATAATAGCCCTTGTTCCATTCATGTCTCATCCACTGCTGGTGAGTTTTTGTTCTTAGAGTCACATATTTCAGAGATGAATCCTCCCAAGCTGTCTCCAGTGGGGAAATGCCTCATGCTTACTGCTTTGGAAAACTGGTTAGTTGTTTTTAAAGTTATTTTACAAGATCTTCCTGAATCTAGAAAAAAATCATGAAAGCCTCAGGCTTGGATTTCCAAAGAATCAGCAGGGCATCAACAAAGGACAGAGTCACAAGAAGCAAAAGATGTCCAGATTCATCCTGACTTTCTCTGACAGGATCCCCTTCCAATACTTTATTTTCCAAAGACAGTTTAAGGCACAGAAGCAATGAATTCTGAAGCCTGGATGGTCTTAGGTGTTCCCTTGAGGGACTGTGGACTCTGATACTTCTACAAGTATCAGTGGTTTAGGCTCAAGACAGCTGAGGAGCTATTCAGACCATCAGGTCTGGCTCATTATGGACAAAATTAGACCCAACAGATGAGTTAAGCCTCTCCAGTAGGCAGCCCAAATGGCAGGAACACTCAAACACACCAACGAGAAGCAGGAATAACCAGCTTTGTTTTCTGTGATTTTAGGTTATCTCACTGGGCCTGCAAGAAGAGCTGCTGGAGGACTGCACAGCGTTGGATATGCCTGTCCTATGGGAGCATGAGGCTGATAAAGGACTAGGTGGGTCACCAAGCCCTGTCTCCAAGTAATCTGTCTGTCGGTTTAACTGGGAGCAAATTACAGGCATCACTAACAAGAAACTTGAAGTGGTACTGGCATGTCTTGCCTCCAGTCTGTCTCTCCTTGTGGCACATTGCCAGCGCTATGCAGGGAAGCTAAAGAGCCTCTGAAATTAAATTATATCTTGGAGGAAGGGGGAGGAGTTTTCTTCCTGAGCAGGCCACTAGCAACAGCCCTGAGCATGGGATTTATGTGGGATAGATACAGGAAAACAAGTGACTACGCAATCTTCTTCCACATTTGCCCAAATACATCAGCATATCACAAACCCAAGGATTGTTATCACAAGTGTAATTTTACGTCATTCCGATTCTATTCTGTAGTTTCGAAATCCCTTTCACAAGCTCTCAGAACTCCACCTTCAGAAACACAGTAGTTTTCTTGCCTGACCCCACTAGTTGCTAGTGGAAGACCATTCCAGAATTTTACTCCACAGGAGGGGAAAGACGGTCCTTGATACATTTTATTTGAAATATAGCACATATAAGTTTGTAATTAAACCGTGTGGACAACAAGAAATGGGATGTCTTGAATAGGGAAAGAAGATATAATACCAGGAACCTCTTCACAACATGACTAACACCCCCCTGCTTCTCCAATTCAGCTAAGACACTGCAACAATTAAGGCTGAAATTCAACATTAAATAGGACCTAAGGACCTAGGCCTTTTGTAATTTTATTTTCTTTACTTATATTTATACTTCAGTAGATCAATATCCTGAATTCCTGCTTCTGCATGGTAAGTGCCTGTTCTTTAATCTTCTCTTAACACTCCATTCAGATAATCCTGACAAGCAAGCACTTCCCTTCAGGGATGGTAATGAATAAAGCCCTATTGTAGAAAAGGACAGTACTCAGTATATGTTTCCCACCAATAGGCAGGACTCACTTTGAGAGCACTGCATGGCACAATGCACTGAGAAGTCTCATCTGGCAGGGTTTATCCAGTAGCCTGTAGCTGTTCCCTACTAACCAGAGGTCCCTTGATCCAGGAAACATAACCCGATATTGCAATAGGTCTGAACTCCCCTTTGTTTCAGTCTGTTGCTGCATTTGCCACACCAGTCAATGACAGAGTGAGGTGTCCTGACCCCTGGCGTGGCCTCCTTGTCCTTTACCAGCCAAGAGCAAGGGAATTGTCTTGTGAACTGCAGCCCAGAGCACCTCAGCTGAGTCTATGACCTTTGTGTACTGAACTACGCTGATGGTTTTCTTTATTTATAAATTGTTCCTTGAGCAATGAAAGAAACACCTGTAATCTATGGATGTAGAACAAATCAATTCCTTAGGGACACCAATCCCCCAACACTCTATTCTTCAATCCAGATAAATCTGCTCATCTTTATATCAAGGCTTCATGAGCTGTGAAGAAAGTAATCATTAAGTGCTTTAAGAGAATTGTGAACCAATTCCAGAAACTATTATAGACTCCAGAAAATCACAGAAGTTTGTTACAATCATAGCTTGTAATTCTGCAGTGCTTTCTCCCAAGGCACATAACCCTCTAACACAGCAGCTCCTGATCTGTTCCCCTGGCATCTCCACTTCCACTCTGCAAGGCAGCAAATGTGGTCACACACCCTGACTTGGGAACTGCTTTCCTAGCACTTATGCCTCATGCTGTAACATGTTTCTAGCACCTAATAGTCATCAGAACCTGCTTTGCAAAGTATTTAGAAATGAAGTCTTAAAGCAATGTCACCCACAGCACAAATTAACATGCAGCAGACTCAGTTGTGACTATTTGCAGCTCTATTTTGCAGGCAGAAATGGCTGGATGCTAATGTTAGTCCTGGGAAAGGGCATTAAGGGATGGTCATTTGGTCCAGGGGACTCACACACATTTAACATCCATGGTAGTAGAAATTATTTATTATTTATTCAAATCACCTTTGGCCAGATTATTTGGTGGCCCCATTGCAGCAGGAGTGAACCTTGCCACCATCTCGAGCAGGAGACTGTGGTGACACCACGGCACGTGGACAACAGAACTCACCACTCAGGGAAGGGCTGGGGCAAAGCAGGGTTCAAACCCTGCCAGAAAATCTGCCTCTCCCCAGCCAGAGGAGCCAATGTCCTGGAGAGCACGGAGGACAGGGAGATGGGAGACATAAATGGTGAGACCAAGGGGTTTTTGTAGAATCCCATATATCCCAATATAGCAAGCAGTTCCTGCTCACAAGCAGAACCCCACTGATTCTGACCCAAAAGACTGATCTGTGATTCCAGATTTGCTAAGGCAACCTCTGTGTACTTATACCCCTAATGTACTCATACCCCAATGTACTCCCAAATCAAGGATCTGCATTCCTTTTCCAGGTAATTCCAGGGCAATTTTTCCCAGGTGAAAAGGTAGGTAGAAGAGCAGGGCCATGAGGAACTCATCTAGTTTCTCATTCCTAAGTAGAAGGTGGAACGGTCACTGTGAAGTTTCCAGATTTGCAGATAGAGACATCACCAGACCATTATGAGAAAGAACAAAGTCTCTGCTCAAGGGCTGCATTATACCAAATATTAGCAAAATGGCTGAGACCTATTTGTAGCAGGCACTCCACTCCACACTAAGACTTTGCAGGTTTTTAGAGAATTACTGACAGTCCAATAAAGATGCTGAAGAGTGGATTGAACTGGGTATTACCAGAGCTATTTCCAAGAAACATATTTTCTGCACTTCACCTTCCTTTAGGTAACAGAATAGAAAGCTTTCAAACAGGTGACAGAATTATTTCTTTGCATGTGTTCAAGACAACATGAATTTGGTATTGTTTCCCACTGAACAGCACAGCTGACAGATTTTAAACCTCTAATATTTCCCATTCTGCTTCTCAATCAGAAGGGAGGTCCCTCCACATCCAGCTACACATAAAATTCTTGAAACGAACTCTACATGACATACCTCATACCAGCCACAAAAGGTAATGTGATGTGAGTCATTCACTTCTTTCCAAAGCAGAGCAGCATCTGAAAGCATACAGAGGAGAAAAACAGTATTTCCTCAAAAAATTGCTAGTTTCAGCAGAAACAGCTTTCTAAATTGTAGAGGCAATGCCTTGCTGATGTGAAATACCAGCAGTTACTCACATTTTACATCATCCAACATCACGTATTCATGTTGTACCCACTTGGACAGCCTATGCAATTTTCCTCCTTTGTCAGCCAGCCTTCTCTCGGGGAGCATGGCACTGCAATCCTCTTGGAAGATGCTGGTGGTTGACCAATATATAACATTCAAGGACACAGTGCTCATTCCAGTCTGAGGGTATTGTCTGCCTGGTACATGTTCTCTTCATTGCATTCAGTTTCAAAGGGACAAGCAGTGAAATGTGCTTGGCAGGTGTCTTGAACTAACTTTCAACTGTTAGAGCTACAAACCAGGCTGGGGATGTTGAGAGAAACAGGACATTTCACCCCTACGCTTGCATCTGAAGTTGCTCTTTTAGTTGCTAATATAATAAATTGCGACTGTATTATACAGATCAAAGAGGTTTTAAGTAATGGATGAAAGTCAGCTATACCATGTTGTGAATTTTTAAAATTAATAATAATAATAATTCAATCTTTGAAGTGCCTTACACAGATGAATTAATTACCTCACAATACTCTTTGGAGTAGATGAGAATTATTACCTCGTTGTGAGCGATCTGGAAACAGCAACAAAGATGCTGAATAGCTTTACCAAAGTCAGACCAGGCTGAGCCTGAGCTAGCATTCAGCACCAGGCATGTCTGGCTCTGTTTTTGTGTTCAGACCACTCATCCACCCTGTTGAAATGACAGCTGGCTTCCTGCTTCATGTGCTTTGTTCAGACATGATCCTCAGACAATGGGTGAAAATATTCCCACCCAAATGATCTTGTTTCTTTTTGAGCTAGGCTAGTCGAATTGAAATACCTCTTTAATGTCTTAACATGCATTTCCTGAAAGAGAGCATTTTTTCCTTCCTTGAGGTTTTCCTCAGCTGCTGGATTAGAGCTGAAATAGAGTATGAGCATGCAGCAGTATGATTTTAAATTACTAGCAGTATGAAGAGGTCAACATCCCAGAACATGAAGATATATCTATTTTGACCTCTAGCTGACACTAAGAAAACATTTGGGTTGTGGTGAGGCCATTGTGAGATGTTGCTTTCAAGAACACAGAGGCTAAGAACAAAGGGGCTTCTGGGAGTCCTGCTGCTCTGCCTCCTGCCCCATATGCCCCATGACACGTAAACCCTTCCAGCAGTGTCTCTCAAGTGGCTTTAGGAAGATTTTAGATGCAAACTGTCCCATTCCAGAGCTCTTCTTTGGGATCACTGAGGGAAGATCAGGCGGAGGTCACCACGGAGCCCACACCTCTCCCTGGAGAGCTGCCAGGCAGAGTCAGCAGCGTTCCCAAACTCAGTGGAGAAGTTGGCTGAAGCTGCTGAGACACAGGCCATGAAAGGTGTCTGCTGTAGCTGTGTGACCAGGACAGAGGTGAGCAGCCTGGCTCCAGCCGGACAAAAGCTTGGAAAATGCCCAGCAGGGCAGGAGGCAGCAGTGGGCAGCGTGAGTGACCCACGGCTGCCACACTCCACTGGCTCCTAGCCCCTGAGAAAAGAGCAGGGGGGGAGAGTTTGGGGGGTTTTGGGTTTTGAGGGCTTTTTCCCCCCTGATGGTTTAAAAGGCCTGATAATGCCCTAATCCACACCTGCCATGGACATTCAAAGCAGAGTTAGGTGCACTTTTTCCCCTGCAGAGTTGTGGTTTCCCTAAAGGTCTGCAGTCCTCCACTGCCCACCATTGCAGAGTCACACACACCACCAGGGAACATCACTCCTTGGACCTCCACCTGTGGACACCTGGGGTGGCATTTGGCCCTCGCATCCAGCAGGGCTGCCCCAGGGTGCAGGGCACATTTCTGACACGTGACACACAATTTTAGCTGTCCCTCTGTAGTTCAGCTTGAGAGAAATATGGAGTAAATGTGTATTTCTCCTTTACTCCATTAACATGATGCAAGAATTTGTCCTGCAGTTGATACTTAGGTAAAAAAAATACTGGACTGAATTTACTTGGAACTGCTGTATTTATCAAGGCCTAAAGCTGCATAATTTGAAACCAAACATCATTACTTTACCTTGCAGATTCAAGGGTGTTAGTATCAGCTTTCCAGTACCACACACCTCAAGTCAGTTTTATCCTCTGCAAGGAAGCAGTGTATAGAGTGCATGTCATAAATCTATGCTCAAGTTCTCAGGCCAACAAAGTATTTATAACGCAAATTCTGTGCTGATTGGGCACTTTCCATCATTCTTAAGCCTGCTTTTCCCCCAGATATTGCTTGTGTGTGAGTTATTTCAACAGAAGTTCTCAAAGGTTGCCAGTGTAAGAAAGAAAAATGTGTATTTGTTCTTTTTTTTGTCTTTCAGGTTATGAATAACTAGTGGGAAATTGGCTAAAGGAATCAGTTCTTTAATTGCCAGTGAATCTGAAAAGACTGAGAAATCGAATTAAACCAGGCATTAAACAACACATTGCTTTGGGGGTTTTTAATAATATTTATGTAATTGTGGAATCTAAGTATCAGGAGAAAAGAAACCTTTGCTAAAAAATGGAATATATTATGCATGTTCCTGATATTCTGAGAGCTTTAAATAAACACCAGACAGACTGTTCAGGGGACACTGGACAAAACTACTCGTAACAGCATTTTACAGCATCTATACATTTTTAAGAATTCCAAACAAAAATATCTCCGGGAAATAAATGAGGTCTATTACTCCTTTCTTAATTAACAAGAGAGACTTGCAAACCCTTAACTATTATTTGCAGGTCACCTTTAAAGCAAAATGACTCTTATTGCTGAAATCCCTCTGCCTACAAATTTAAACTGAGTGAAACTTTAAGCTTTCCTGTGACTTTTTGCCAGGTACTATTCAGCCAGGCAGCCACAAGGCTCTCGCAGATTCTTACTCAATTTAATTTGGTAGTAGAGGCTGGATATGGGACAACAGAATAATTTCAAGTCAGCAGCCCACAGCCCATGTGGTGGTTAGGCCACAGAGATGAATATGAGGAAATCATGGCTCTAATCCTTTGACAAAAAGTGGTTATTTCAGCTTGCCTGTTCTAGTCTTCAGTTCCAGCTTTCTAATAGTGTTTAGCCACTCTCGGATGAAAAGGCCCACGCAAATGCTGTACCTTTATGTTACACACAAGGGATTATGAGCCATGAAAGAAAAATAGGAAAGGTGGTAATCCAGCATAGCAAGACCTGCCAGCACACCACTGGAAGGAGAAAATTCCACCCCTGTGTCTTCAAAATACATCCCAGGTGCTTCTCACTAATGCAAATGGCTGAATGACTGTCCCAGCCCCTGTGCTGGGGCAGCAGGACAGGTCCGTGCCCACCCGTGGGGCCTCCTGTGGCCCCTGGGATCTGCTGCAGGGACAAACATGACCAGCAGCAACAGGATGGAGCTGGGAAAGCTGGGAGGCTCTCAGATGGCACAGTGCTGCCAGGACACCGTTGGGAGTGAAGGGGATAGGGTGACACTGCTTATGGTGACCATCTGCTGTCCCCTAGGAGCTGCAGATCCCAGCCCTCCACTGCGGCCTGCTCTGCGTGCTCGGACCATGGCCAGTGCGCTCCGCTCCTCCCAGCTCTGCTGAGCAGCCTCCTGGGTAACATTTTAGTCCAAACAGGGAAATTAGTTTTTTCCATTTGATAACACCTCCACAGCCACTTATTTATGCTTATTGTGGCATTGATGGTCAGGAGCTGCAGAGATTTTCCTGGTTTTCCCAGGACTGGCAGCAGTGAGGGAAGCTGGTCCTGGACCTTCTGTTATGGGCAGTGACAGTGCTCTGAATGTTAAACACACTTTAGCTTTGGCCTTTACAAGATTTCAACGTATATCAGGTAAAATATGTGGCACAACCTAGGTCCTTACATGAACAGTTAGCTCAAGATTTGGAAGCTGCACCTGGAAATAATTGCCATATATTAAGGCAGGTCACTTTAGGGCATGATTTTGAAGTTTAGAATCTTTGGGATATTGTGAAACATTTGGTTTTTCAAGCAGACAATCTCTCACATATCATTCACATCAGGTCAGTGTTGTGTATAACTGGTATTGCTTAGTTCACACCCAAAATTGGTACAAGTTATGCTGACAAAAGCACTTTTTGCCAATAGAAGTCAAGTCTCCATCAAGGGTGAGGTTTCACATTACAGCTAAACCAGCTTAAGAGCTAGTTGTTAATGGAAGAAGCATTCTTAATGCCATCAAAATTTTCCCATAATTTACCTGTGTGATGATTCTTTATCCTTGACCCCACAGCAAGGCGGCTCCCTAAAATGTCAAAAGTAGTCATGCAGCAAAAATAAATGAGAAGCTTTCTGTTTAGTTAACATTTCATATCAGTTCATGGTGGAGTCAGACAAGGGCCAGTGGAGATACAGATAAATATAACTGGACAAGGGAAGGACCACATCTTGCAACAGAGCAGGTCAGCTACAACCTAAGAAAATGTTGCTGCATTACTGTATACTTTGAAAGGATGAAAATACCTGATCTAAGACTTTTAGACAGGTCAGGTCAGTAAGACAGAAGGAACATTTTCTGTACTTCCACCTCTTAAAAATGGGATCAATCATTTTTGCAATAGTTGCTAACTAGGGAAAATAGTCCTGAAAGTAACACAGGTGTTCACAACCATGTGGAAGAACAAATGGACAACAAAATGTCAGGAAAGAAAATTTCCATAAAGCAGCCTGTCCCTAACTTCCTTCCCTTATTTCCAAAGCCCTTCAAACACTGCAACTTTTATCTTTTTATCTGTGGGTACTACTTAGAGGCATACCCATGCAAACAGAATCAGTCCATGGATAGGTAAGCAAGGATCTCAAAACAGCCTGAAAATTCCTCTCTGGCTCTGCCCTCTGCAGCCATCTCTTTCCATTTCTTTATGCAATTGCATTGTGTATGTTGTGTTTCCAGTTGCTATTGCCGGCTGCCAAGAACGTGTCTATGACTTGGCAGCCAAGTTACATATTTAAGAGGCTGAGAGAAGCAGGTTTGGGAACAACCTCAGATCTCATCCATGGCAGCCAGGCAGCACTGTAGAAACAGGCTCAGGGGAGAAGAGAATGCATGGAACTGATGGCTCATTGGCTCATTTTTAGAGAGCAGGGCTGTCATCAGCCTCAGGAGACCACTGGCCCATCTCAACTCCAGTAAAAGTTGTGCTAAAAGAATTGGCAAAAGTAAGGGATGTGTTGCAGATACCCAGGGCTACCTGTGTTACTGTTTGAAGTGCAGGAGGCAGGGGAGACAAACCTTCCTCTGTAATGGAAATCTGCTTTGAACAGTCCAAGAAAAGCATAACACTAAGCTCTCTGAAAAAAACAGCTCCTTGGCATTTCCAGTGGAAGACAGACACATGGCATTTGGTTTTTGCTGATTTATCACCTTCTTTCTTGTGGGAATATACACATCTGAGGGGTAAAAACTAAATAGATAATGTGAAGCAATCAAGATGTGATGGTGATGAGTTCCACAGGCAGCTAAGCAACAATTCTTCTTCAGAGCTGGGGCTGAACAACACACAGTAAATAAGGTGTATGTTGAATCAGAAACTACTACCTTCTTAGAGCTTACACTGCCCATTGTGTGCACTGAGGCAAGTGCCCTGCAGAAGAAAAGAAAAAAATTTAAAAACCTGTTAGTGCATAATTAAAAACTGGGTTATGAGGCATAAGCACAAAGAAAGCAAGCAACAGGCTTGCTCCAATTGTCATAATTCTGAACAATTGACCTTGAACCCTTAATGGGCTTCTTTAAGTGTTGTTTTTTGTGGTGCTTGTCTGTCCATGAGCCTCCCAGTAGCTGAGAACACTCAACAATATGTATATGTACCCATTCTTTAGGTATATCTAATGTTTAATTTGGATATTACACCCAGAAAGTAAACAAATGCATAAACTCAACAAAAATATCACTGACTCACCATCCAGTCGTCCACCTCTTCTCTGCCTCTTTGTTCTTGCTGCGTCAAGCCTCTGTCTCCCATACCCTCCGTATTAATTTCCTCTTCTTTTCCCAGGGGCTGTTAAATGTCAGCCCTGGTTTCTCTGGGAATATTAGACTCCATGTGTGCATTACTGTTTGTATTGGACACACAAGCACAGATTTCAATTCCACAGTAGCTAATACTGTCCATGACTACGCCATTTACCTGCCAAGTGCTCTGCCTGCTCATTAAAAACCGGATCTTGCTGTGTGAATGGAATAAATACTGTCCTTGGGCGAAATACTGTGAACATTGGTGCAGGTTTTCACTTCAGTTTTGTGCAACATGGAAGTTCCTAATTCCCTGTTTTCAGTAAAATTTGAACAGTGCATTCCTTGGATAATCCAAAGCAAAGGGCAGTTTGGTAGCTGCGCCGTAACTTCTGGGGAGATACCGTGTCCACCTCACGTTCAGCACCAGCCACATCCACAGCTCCAGACTGGCTGAAGGTGTTGACAGGCAAAGGCAGAATCAGGTCCTGAGTCCACACCGAAGGTCTGAGGAACTCAGGAGGCAGCAACTGCCTGGCACCACTTACAGGCAGCAGCCTGATTTTGGAAAGCCAGAAAAACCAGCTGCACATTCTCTTACTGAACTCCTCGTGCCATTACTCCCTCTGCATGGTTTTATCAGATGAGATGATTGAACACGAGCAGTTGTCAGCCCTTTTCACACAGCCCTGCACCCCCAACAATCAACCTTTTGTTACTGAAGGGCCTCTTACAGAGAGGAAGAAGTATTAGAAGGTACCTAACACTCAAAATGTGTTTTCAAAATTTTGATTTTGATTCTGTATTCTGAGGTGCTCAGAAATCTACGAACCTTACCAAAATGTTTCATAGCCTAATTTCTAGTTCTTCTCAGGATATAATAATCATTTCCCGGCTACAGAAATAGGGGAAGGAAAAGGTGAAAATTTAATATAGAAGTGCTATAGACAAGATCTTCTCTATTAAATTCTTTGAGCATTGAAGGCAATTTGAAGGAAATTATGGCAGAGAACCTGGCTTTTAGTTTTTAGTGTATTACAGAGACTTTTTACATTATCAGAATTTTTAAATTAGTTATCTCCCACCTGTAGTGCTGGGGATAGGACTAAGGACTAGCTACCATCAAATGTCTTTAACCAGGCTGTGTTGGAACATTTGCAACCACAAATGCAAATGAATGAGGTCTTCAGCAGGGAAATAAGGAGTCTTCCAATTGAGAAATAAATGTGGTTTTGAAAGAAATATGTGTACATTTTTAGATACAGCCTGGCAAAAAGAAATTCTGCTTTCATCCATGACATGTGATTGCTAGACTGTCAGTGCAAGTGTGCAGCAGCTCTTACAAGGATTGACAGAAAGTATTTCATGATGCTTGGCAGTGAATATAGAAAGACAACCAAGACCTCCTAAATGCACAGAGGTTTCTATGCAGTGCTGCCGAAGTACATAGCATTGCAACTTCTGGAAGTGGTTTTGTCTCCTTAATTCTAGTCAGAATAGATTTTTAACTGCTGACCTGCAAATGATTTGGAGCAGTGACATTTTTAACTGCTCCAGCAGGTAAGGTACAGGTGCTGCGCCAACTGCTACCTAAGCATGGGCAAGAACAAGCTCACACTGCTTGGTCCAAGATGCAACAGAAATCTGTCAACTTTTGCAGAGGCCAACACACAAAAAACAATTCCTAAATGGTGGGAGAGAATATCTTCAGCAGTGGAAAAGGGGCAAAAATTTCCTGTACTGTTGATTTTCTTTAAGACTACAAAAAAAGTGTTGGCTCATAGAGGGAAATTTCTCCCCTCTCTGAAATTCCTGGCTGGTGCTACTGTTGGGATGACAAGGGGAACCAGCTTGTCTCTGTCTCCACCCTCTTGATGGAGGAGAGAGTAAAGGCAAATGGGTCATGCAAGGGGTTTTAATACTACTGTTTCATATGTGGAAGTGAAATATGTTGTTGCATCTGGAAATGCTGGCCTGCCCAACTCTATAATCACCACGCTGCTGCCAGCAAAATCTGCTCTAGAGGCAGGTCTGTGCTGTAGGCTTCTGCCTGCATAAATATGTGGAAGAGAGTGGCGGAGAGATGTGATACCTGACCCACATAGGTGTGCTAAAGAAGCTTTACTAGCATAACTTGTTTCGCTGTGGGGTAGGGAGGGGTGATAACTTTCCTGTGATGAACAACTACAGAACGTAGTTTTGCTGCTGTAAGAGCATCCACATGCTTTGCTGGTTTTACATCCCAGGACTCCCATGTGCCAAGGTGCAGTGTACCTAATGTAGAAGAGATTGGACCACCGTGTGCTTTCTGAAGGGACACGGTGAGGGAAACTCACGCCAGGCACAGGGCCAAGGAGGAGAAACAAGGAACACCTTTGAGATAAGTCGAGTTCGAAATGCTATTACCTTGCATTGCACTGACAAGACTGAAAAAAGGAACTTTAAGTACGCGTGCTGGGTGTAAGCCCATCAGTTTTAATGTGATGCCTTGCATTTAATGTGAGTGCCAAGACTGGAAATGTGAATTTCCTGAACTTTTGTTCTCTTTCTTCCTGTTCCTCATATGTATCTGCAGGAGTGGCTCACAACAGGGAAGACAAAATTTATGGTGCAGTCCTGACATCCTTCATCTCCTACCTTGGCTGCACCCCACAGAGCCCCAAACCTTCAAGGAGAACCTAAATGACAGGCAGCTCCCAAGAGAAATGCTACCCAGCCTGCAGGGCTCCACGCAGTGCCTCCCGAGAGATAAAAGGCAGGCTGCTGGGATGTATTCATTCCTGCCTTTAAGATGGTATCACAAGGATGAGCAGGGCTGCAGCCTGTCTGCAAGTCCTGTGTGCACAACTTCAAACAGACGCTCCGGAGGCGGCGGGGCCGGGCTGACTCACCCGGCCAGCTGGGTGGACACAGCCTGTCCGAGCACGTCTCAGCTCCCCAGTGGGTTGCCCTCAGACAGCTCCCTTGTCCTCAGCTCCCTCCGAGAGCTCTCACACGGCACGGTATTTTAGTAATGCTTTCGGCTTTGTCTTTTTTGGCCCTTCACTCTCCCCTGCAAAGCACCAGTGGGGAATTGCAGGGCAACCTGCACCACACGCAGGAGGCATGGCTCAGCTTCAGGGCTTTAACTTGGGTGATTAAATTCTCCAGGATTAATGCCACGGGTGTTGCTGTATTTGAAATAATAGCATCCAAACTCAATCAGAAAATACACGGAGCCATCAAAAGTTAATACAGGAGTTGCACAAGTGCTAGGAAGTTACAAGCACTTTACACTCTCCCTTATGGGCTCTGTCTTTCTTGCACAGCCTTGTTGCAGCGTGTCAAAGTTCAGAAGCCCAGGCCCAGGATTTTGACAGGAGCAGCTGGCTTTCCTCTGAGTCAGGACCGCGTACAGGATGAGAGACGCGGAGCGCAAAAGCAATGAAACTGCAGATTTTAGGCAAGATTACTTTCCGGGCTTTGCCAAATTCATTTGAAAAGTGCAACTGCTCCCCAGAAGGACATGTACACACCAAATGCACCTATTTGCAAATGAGGAGCAGCATTTGGGAAATTGACTTTATTTCTTTAAGATACTGGGGAGGGGACGGGGGGCAATAGACACCCACTGGAGTCAGTGGAAAGTTTCCACTAACAGGATCAGAGTTCACTCTACAGTTAGTACAACATACTGAAAACCGACTAGAAGTTATTCTTTGTTTTATAAACTAAGTGAATGAATGCAAGGAATCTAGCTCTGAGCTCTTCGAGTTTTCTGCCTCTTGCATTCTCAGGGCTTGTTCACGTGTTTGAAAGGCTACTTTGTGCCTCGAGATGACAAATCTTTTCCCAAGCATGTAAGTCAGCACAAGTTTCCAATCCTTTACATACGCCACACACAGCCTTAGGTGTGTCACACCAAAAAACACCTCTTTAGTAGGAAAAAAATAGATAACTCTCCCAATGTTAACCTGTTGTTGTCCTCAGCCACTTTCACCATCTAGATGGGGACTCCACATCTCTGGTCTCTTTTCCCTGACTGCCCCACTGCTGGAAGAGGCACAGAGCAGCAGCAGCCGAGGGGAGGGGAAGGACAGACAACAGCACAGGCGTGTGACAAACTGTCTGCTGTGTGCATTTAGCTACATTAGCTCTGCAAGACACTTAAATAACAAAAAATTGTGTTTAATAACTGGGAAGCGACGCTGAGGAATGCAAACCAAGGGCTGAAGAGTAAAGGAAACTATGTGGCAAGGGCAATTACCAGTTAGTTAACAAAAAAAAGTAGTTCAGCCTGCATTTACAATGAAAATGGGTGCTACCTATTCCTTACTGTCATCCCATAGTAGTGGGATTTTGGTTAGGAAGAATTTATCTGACAAAGTATTACAGTTTGCAGCAACAACTTTTCACTTACAGATAATCTAGTGCCATTCATAAACATATTACCTATTAGTTCCTAGGCAAAAAATAAAATTAAAAGTCACAGTATCTTCTCATTCCCAGGGGCCCTCTCTATGTTACAGAAATCAAGAGGCAGTGTACCTGGAAACAGCCAGGAAAGTGCCGTGTACCTGAACACCAAGAGCCCGATTGCTGCATTTGGAGATGTCACTGAAGCCCTCAGCAGGTGCTGAAGTTGCTGCAATCGACTCCTCCAATCTCACTGTGATGGCACTGACATTTACCTGCAAACCGCTCGATAAACCTGAAGTGGTTTTGAGTCATTTGCAACAACAGCTATCAAACAAGCTTTTTACAAGCCTCACGTTTTCTCCTGTGACGATAGTAACCCTTTTCTGCAGCCAGTGAAGAGAAACCCACAGTCAGTGACTGCCCTGGAAAGCTATCTAAGAGAAATCCAGGTAGTAAACCAGAATGTTACATCTCTGTTGGTTATTAAATACTGAACAACCTTATTGTTGCCTCCCTTCTTGACACAAAAAACCTTTTATAGATTTTTTTTTAAAACTATACATCACCTACAAGCTTCAGGAATCACAGTCCTAAAAGCTGTTTGCAGCCGGGAGAGCTGGCAGGGCAGCACCCACCACGGTTCCCAGGACACCAATGCTGCCGACATCCAAACAAGCAACAAACCAAAACACAGCAGTCGATTCCCTTCAGCTGCCCACTGCTCTGCAGTTTTTTCCCTTAAAGGACAAGCCAGTCCAAAATGTGCGTGCCATCAGGCTGCTGCAGGAGAGCTCATTAACTCGCAGTGCCTCAGACTCCCAACGCTGCCTGCCAGGATTTTTGCTTATACAAATGAAAAGCTCTGCAGACAGTTTGCAGCAAAGGCAGACGAGTTTAACTACTACAGATTTTGCCTATTCTATTAAGTTCAGCATACCAGCTCCTTACTCAGCACTCCCAGCTCTGGGGGGTGTCCTTGCCAGCTCTACTTTTGATTGTCTGAAGAGAGAAAAACACACAGTAGAGTATTGAAAGCGCAGCGTGCACACAAGCAACCCAAGAATAACTCAGCACTTTACAGCTGCCCGCAAACCCGTCTCTCTTTTATCGAGCCCCACCACCTGCCAAGCAGGACTATTTCTGTTGTCCTCATTTCCCCGCTGTTCTGTCCCAGCCACACACACACGATGCATTCTCAAGCTGGGAGCTGCAGCCCTGGACACCGGTTGCGGATAAGAGAAAGTCCTGTCCCAAAACAGCACCGGCACACAACTCCAGGGAATTCTTCCCTGCTGTGAAAATCCTGGGAGCCACACTCCCACTGCCCCCGCCACGAGACTGGGGGGCTGCAACACCAGGACACCCCCTCCCCAGCACCCATCCCAAACTGGGCTCCCCTCAGGAAGCCCCCATGCTCTCTCCCATTGCCATTCTAGAGGCTTCAGCCACCCCTCCAGAGCCCAATACCCCCCCTGCTCCACTGCTGTCACTACCCAGAGCCACAGACACCACCAGAAAGGTATTCCTCACCCCCCTCACCCCACTACTGCCCCTTCACAGAGAGGAGAAAAAAGATAGGTTTATGCTTTTAATACATTTTATTTATTACCAAAATTTCCAGAAGCCAAATTTGGCAATTTTTTTTCATCTTCTGTAAAGGTTTTCATGCATAACTTGAAACTTGTCAACTGCAACAGTCAAGTAGTTACTTTAAAAGAGACAGAGACAAACATCCAGAATACAAACAGCTGTATCTGAATTAACAACATTTGTCTATTACTAACCTTATAAAGCAGGACGTGCCTTCCCTCTTATCAAAACCAAGCTGACAGATCTGCCTTTATACACACCCAACAGAATAAACTCTGTTATCGGCAAGGACGTTTTCCTTAAACGTTAGAAAAAAAACAAAGCAAAGAATGGAGTGACTGTCCATAAACCAGTCTATACTTCAGTCATCTTTAATCTACTTCTTCGATGGTGGGGCCACCAGAGCCACCTGCCCCGGCCCCTCCATCTCCCCGGTACAATTTTGTGACGATCGGGTTGCAGAGTTTCTCCAGCTCTTTCTGCTTGTGCTCATACTCCTCCTTCTCAGCCATCTGGTTGCGGTCGAGCCAAGAGACCACCTCCTTGCACTTGTCGAGCACTCTCTGCTTGTCCTGGTCACTGATCTTTCCCTTCAGTTTATCGTCCTCCACCGTCTGCTTCATGTTGTAAGTGTAGGACTCGAGGGAGTTCTTGGCTGCCACCCGATCCCGGTTAGCTTCATCCTCTGCCTTGTACTTCTCTGCTTCTTGCACCATTCGGTCAATGTCATCCTTGCTGAGGCGACCCTTGTCATTGGTGATGGTGATCTTGTTCTCCTTACCCGTGCTCTTGTCCACGGCGCTGACATTCAGGATACCATTAGCATCGATGTCGAAAGTGACCTCAATCTGGGGGACTCCCCTGGGTGCTGGGGGGATGCCTGTTAGGTCAAACTTGCCCAGCAAGTTGTTATCCCTTGTCATAGCCCTCTCACCCTCATACACCTGGACCAGGACGCTGCTCTGGTTGTCAGAGTAGGTGGTGAAGGTCTGAGTTTGTTTGGTGGGGATGGTGGTGTTGCGCTTGATGAGAGCAGTCATCACTCCTCCAGCTGTCTCAATGCCCAGGGACAGAGGGGTGACATCCAACAGCAGAAGATCCTGCACGTTCTCAGACTTGTCTCCCATGAGGATAGCTGCTTGTACAGCAGCGCCGTAAGCCACAGCCTCATCGGGGTTGATGCTCTTGTTGAGCTCTTTGCCATTGAAGAAATCCTGTAGCAGCTTCTGGATCTTAGGGATCCGGGTAGAGCCACCCACCAGCACGATCTCCTGGATCTGGCCCTTGTCAAGCTTGGCATCACGCAGAGCCTTCTCCACTGGCTCCAGGGTGCCACGGAAGAGGTCAGCATTGAGCTCCTCAAAACGGGCACGAGTAATGGAGGTGTAGAAGTCAATGCCCTCAAAGAGAGAGTCAATCTCAATACTGGCCTGTGTGGAGGAGCTGAGGGTGCGCTTCGCCCTCTCACAAGCCGTGCGCAGCCGCCTCACCGCTCGCTTGTTGCCAGCAATGTCACGCTTGTGCTTGCGCTTGAATTCTTCCACAAAGTGGTTCACCATACGGTTGTCAAAGTCCTCCCCACCCAAATGGGTGTCACCAGCCGTGGACTTTACCTCAAAAATCCCATCCTCAATGGTAAGGATGGAGACATCGAATGTGCCCCCTCCCAGGTCAAAGATGAGCACGTTTTTCTCTCCAGCCCGGGTTCCTTTCTTGTCCAGGCCATAAGCGATAGCAGCTGCAGTGGGCTCGTTGATGATACGCATCACATTGAGGCCAGTGATGGTGCCAGCGTCCTTGGTGGCCTGGCGCTGGGAGTCATTGAAGTATGCCGGCACTGTGATGACAGCATTCTGCACCTTGCACCCCAGATAGGCCTCAGCAATCTCCTTCATCTTGGTGAGCACCATGGAGCTGATCTCCTCTGGGAAGAAGGTCTTCATCTCCCCCTTGTACTCCACCTGCACCTTGGGCTTGCCACCCTCATTCACCACACGGAAAGGCCAATGCTTCATGTCCGACTGCACCGTGGGGTCGTCGTACTTGCGGCCGATGAGGCGCTTGGCATCAAAGATGGTGTTGGTGGGGTTCATTGCTACCTGGTTCTTGGCAGCATCCCCGATGAGCCGCTCTGTATCGGTGAACGCCACATAGCTGGGTGTGGTGCGGTTACCCTGGTCGTTGGCGATTATCTCCACCTTGCCGTGCTGGAAGACACCCACGCAGGAGTACGTGGTGCCCAGGTCGATGCCGATCGCCGGCCCTTTGGCAGACATGGTGTCGGCTGTCTGTGCTGCTGTTCGCCCGCGTTCACCCCGCCCGCTCCCGCTGTCGCCGCGGCGCGATATGTCCGGCTCGCGCCGCCGCCGCCCGTTTTATACCCGCCGCCGCCGCTTCTGGAACCTGCCAGAACCCTGACGGCCAATCCGGATGCCCCGCGAACAGTCGTTTGGCCAATCGCCCCCGCGAGCCGCCGGGGAGTGCCCGCCCCTAACGCTCTGGCCAATCAGAGCCGAGAGGGCCTACCCGCCAGCCCGCCCCGCGGGGGCCGCGATCCTTCCGGGTTTTTCTCGTGCGCCATCGCGTCCAGCCAATCCGAGCTCGTGCTGTCCACTCGCCCCGCCCCCGCCGCGAACCTCAGCTAGAAAGTTCCAGCTGACATGACGTTATGCCGGAGATTGACAGAAGCGCTGTCCAATGGCAGGCGGGGCCGGGCCGGCGGGGTGGGGCTGTGCGGTCGCTACGGGACGCCCCCGCCCTCCGCCCGCTCGGAGCGGCGGGGTGTGGGGGGTTGCGGGTTCGCGGCCGCTTTTGCCGTGCGGTGTTTGAAATTCCTGAGCGCTCAGCCTGGCACTGAGGAATTTGCCCTTATTTGGTCGCAGAGCGGCAGAAATGTCGCCCTCCCTCCCTGACACAGACACACACCTCCCTTCAGACTGCCCCGCGATTGTCAGGGCGGAACGGCCGCCACCCCTCCCCCGCCGCGGCGACCCCCGAAGTGTCATGGCGGAACGCCTCCCCTCATAG
Organism: Promerops cafer; assembly: GCA_013398275.1. NCBI lineage: Eukaryota > Metazoa > Chordata > Aves > Passeriformes > Nectariniidae > Promerops > Promerops cafer. The sequence goes on from VZSE01011972.1 coordinate 1,145,122, forward strand.
AGCTCCGCGCCCTCCCGCTGAGGGAAAGTGCCTGAGGGAAAGTCCCGCCGAGCCCGTGTTTAGCTTTATTTCGCCCGAAGTTGGCGGGGTGACAACGCTCCCGCCCCGTGTCTGTCCCGGTACCCAAACTCGGGGACCGGCACCGGGTTCTCCCATCCCGTCCCCGCATCAGAACTGAGGGAATGGCACCGGGCTGTCCCCTCCTGCCCCGGCACCAGAACTCAGGGAATGGCACCCGTGGGCCTTTGGGGGCCCTGTTGCTGCGTGTTTCTGCGTGGTGACCATTCTTGAACCGCCTCCAAATTCTTGTCTGTTGTGCTAATGTGAGATGTCGTCACGCCTACGTTTAGCAAAAGCTATGGAGCTATTAACTCGGAGGTAGGAAAGTGCTTTGATGGAAATATATTAAACATGAAAATCTGCTGTGGTTTCTCCAAATTATGCCTCCTTACTCTGAGACAAACACTTCAAAATATTCCAGTCCTAGTAAGGAGAGCAAAACACCATCCTGAGATTTTTTTATACAGGGAGTCTTGGTGAGTAGCTCCTTTTCAGCTCCTTTAAAAGTGTTGCTAAAAGTTTGCTATCCATAGACTTCAGGAGTTATGTGAGAGAAGGATTAATGTCGCTGTATACTTAAATCGTCTTTCATTAGTTTTGTCCCCAGCCTTCAGCCGTTTGCTATACCTGGCCTCATAGAAAACATGTTACAGCTTTTACAGAGTGATTTGTATTCACACAATTATTACAGGCACTGTAACTCCTGTTCATCCTTGTTTCCATTAGTGAATTTTTCAAAGCCTTTTTTACAAGACATGAGAGCTCCACCTCTTCTGTGCATTATGTGTGTAATTTTGTGATGGAAGAGCCTGGATTTCTGACCATACATATTGTACATGCTTAAATAACTATTATTCTTTCACGGATCCTGGTCTTTTTTTTTTTCACGAGTTCTGACCTTGGAGCAATCCAAAAGAAGTCACTGGAAAATGGGAACCATCAGCTGTCTCTGCCTACAGGAGCTGCTCTGTATATCCTGTGTGCATATTTCTTTGATGGGAAGGGTGTCAGTTTCTCTTGTAGTTAGACCAGTGACTGATTCATCACTGAACCATCTCTTCCTGTAATTCACTGCCACTTCATTCAGTTGATCGTATTATGTGGAGCAGGGAGAAATGCCAGAGCAATACAGAAAGAGGTGGATAATAAATTGTGTTTCAGCTGAAAAGTTGATGTTGTTTATTATTTGTATCCTTGAGAGGACAGTCCCTTAGGAACACTAATAGTGCACAAGAACCCTGTTTTAATAACTGCAGTACAATCTCAGACCCTGTTATTCCAGAGTAAAAAGAAGACTCCTACCTCAAAACCATATGTATAGAAACAGTAGATGGAAAGAACAAGTGGAGTAGGAAATAATACAATATTGATTAACACAATAAACAGTCTTCGCAGCAAAATTAATCTGATGTCTCATTTAACTATAGCTGTAATCAAACAAGGTTTATCCAATTTAGAAGTGACATTTCATTTATTTGGCCCAAAGCTTTTAACCATATGTTTTATCAGCCCAGGCACAAAATATATACAACAGCTCCAGACAAAACTTGTTTGGGGTTTCCTTGGCCCAATAAATAGTGTGGCCCTGATATGGTTGTGCTGATACCCACATGTGCCGGTAACCTGCTAAAGAGGTGTTTGCATTGACTGGATTACTGCTCACCCTGAGAGGACTCTCTCAGTCCTGTTTATTTCATCATTTGTTTTGGTGTAGTAAATCTGGACATGAGCACACCATTTTAACGCTACTGGCGTAAAGAGACATCGTAAGGAAGAATCCAAAGGTCTCTGGACTGAGGCTGTTTAGCCTGTTCCAGGAGGATTTCTTTTCCAGCTGGGCACACAGGTGCTGTTTTCTTCTGTACAATGATATGTCTAGGTCCCAGCTGCTTTTTAAGCTTTCATTCCTATTCAGTCAGAAGTTCAAGTGATGTTCTTGCCATCACCTCTTACTGATGTCCTTAGAGAAAGTCCAGTCTAACGAGAGGGAGTGACCTCTAAAACCTCATTAGACGTATTCTCTCTTCTCAGCAGAGCTATTAGCAGCCTGCTTTTTTGTCAGCAGTTTGTGAACCAACTCATGCATGCAGTCATCCTCTCATATGGGAAGAGCCACATGATTCCCTTTTATGTTGCTTCATATGCAATCATGGTACAGGTGAGCCAAACCAACTGGTTCAGAAATTAAAGAGTGAGCTTTATGGGGAGGACTTCAGCACAAGTTTGATTTTCCCTTTAACAAAACATTTGCTGGTATTCCCTCATCCATAAGCCATATTTTCACAGCAACTTCCAGAGCAGCAATTTGGCACCTCTGGCAGTGGCAAGCTTTCTGATCCATTTATTTGTGTTTAGGATCGATTATGCACCCATGTTTCCTGTTTGGCAGTGTTATGTAATACGCTGTAGGCTATTCTCCATTACACCACCCAGCCAGAAATGAAGATGATATTTAGATTTCTTCAGTGAAGCAAGAGCTCAGTATCTGGAGCAGAACTGAGAACTCAACCCTTATCTTTATATTGATAAAAGGAATATTTTTTTCTCCACAGGTTTCATAAGGCAATGTAGTTTAAAAATAGGACTGAACCCAAGTTACAGTTCAATCAGACATCAGCCACTTGGATCATTAAGATAAAGTTGAAATGCAATGAATGATTTTTTCAGGTTTGGCAGTCAGAAGACCTTAGACCTTAAATTCTGGTATCCATTTCCCTCATATCCATTTCCCTAATACCCATTTCCCTTGTAAAACTCTCCCAAAAATTGCATAGATCAGACTGTATCGGTGAGAATGGATTGTTTCATAATGCAGCAATCAGTTCAGAAAAGTCTAAGCAACTGCTATTCTAAGATCAAGTAATACTTTCTCACAATACCTTTTCATCACTGAAATTCTTCATCTTGTTTATATTTTTAACATATGTCTGGTACTTGGAATTCAGACAAGAACTACCAGTGTATAAAATGACAAGATTCTTCTAACAAGGTGTTGCATTAAAAATCATAGTGTATGTGAGGGGAACTATGTAACTTTGTATTTATATACCTCCAGGCTTTGTGCACAGCTGCTCCTTGTTAATTTAAAGGACAGCCACAAGACATCACCTTACTTAAATAAATGCACCTTTGTTTTTGTGAAGAACAAAGTTCTGCAAATTTGTATAACGTGTTTTTTGGCAAATTACACAAATGCATGATCACTACTATGGAAATAGAACAGCAGAATATAGGGGACTGTAATTTCATACGGCCAAATCAGGAGTTCAAAACTCGTGAGTCAGATCTTCTAAAATTATAAACCTAGTGGCTTTATTCACCTTCTGGCTTTTCCATTTTTACGATATGTTCAGGTTACACTTTTAGGATTTTCCATGTAATTTGCAGGTCTAATTTTTTTAAATAAATAAAATAGCTCATTACACAGTCTCACAACTGAAACCAGGCTGCCTCAGATTGATTAGACTCAATAAAATCATGGAAGTTGTCAACACTGATTAAACTAATGCTTGATGCTTCAAGGAATAATTATTTCATAATTAAGTGGGTTTTAAGCACATTTATTTACATAGACTTCTGACAGTTTGCTGAGGCATGATTAAAAGCTGAAGTTAGTATCACTAGTGCTAACTAGATAAACTGGTGTGCTGTGTATTTTAGCCAGTGAGTTCTTTATTCCTTTAGCTGCAGCCTCCTTTTCTTACAGCCAGTAGCAGCTCTACTGACAGTCCTAAGCAAGTGACTTTAAAGCAAAATGTTTTCCAGTAATCACAGAATCAGATCGGAAAAGGACTTCAACAGGTCATTTAGTCCCATTTTGTGTTTAACCAAGATTTCCTTTCTTGCAATTTAAGGCAATTATTTTTATCCATGTTGACTTTGGATATGAGAAACAGTTGTGCCATTTTTGTTTGCAACCAGATTTTATATATGAAAATCATTGTGTTTTCCCTCCACCATCTGTTCTGTAAAATGACTTAAAAACACTCAACCTGCGCTCAGAAGCAAAGTCGTCTTGGTTTGCAGACATTCACTGCTTTCTCCTGGATTCTCTGCATGCATCTTGTATCTTAGTTTTCAAGTGCTATGCTCAAAACTGGAGACGCTACCAGCTCTTCCCTTAGTGGTTCTGAAGAAGCAGATGATACTTCAGTTTCTACATTTCAGTTTTTACCTTTATGTGCAACATCATGATGTTGCAGATTAATTTTCAGAATATGATCCAAAATAATGCATCGATTCTTTTCAATTGAAATTGAAAGAGTAGATTTAGTTTAGATATAAGGAAGAAAGCCTTTACTGTGAGGATGAGTGAAGCCCTGGCAAAGGTTGCCCAGAGAAGCTGTGGCTGCCCCATCCCTGGGAGTGTTCAAGGCCAGGCTGGATGGGGCTTTGAGCAACCTGGTCTGGTGGAAGGTGTCCCAGCCCATGGCTGGGAGGTGAAACAACATGATCTTTAAGGTCCCTTCCAACCCAAACCATTCTAGGATTCTATAAGCAGCTGTTCCTTTACTAGGATTCTATTGGCAGCTGTTCCTGCCAAGCTAATGGTTCCAACTTGCACTTTTTCCTATTAAATATGTTTTCAGATCCTGTCTGCACCTTGCCAGGATTATTCTGAATTCTAATCTTATCTGTTAACGTACCTGAACTCTGCTTGGTCTTGTTTGAAGATATTAAAATGATACTCTATATGGTCCAGGGGATAAATAAATGAAAACAGAGAATTTTATCTAGAACTGCTGTGATGGCATTAAACAATATACTGCAATTATTGGCAGTAACTGTAAAGCTGGAAAATGATGCTAAGTCTTAAAGAAGATAAATGGTATACTGTAAACACAGGGAAAGACCAATACTTCTTACTCAGAGATCAGTGTGTGATTAATCTCTCAGATTTACTGATATGCTTAGTGTGAACAATTTTTATAATAATTGAATGGTAGCATGCTATGAATTACTCTTGTTTTCTCATTTCTATGATTATTTGATGATTATTCATCTCTGTTTTCCCTCTTGTCATTAGCAGGTGAATGGGAAAAACACAGGGGCTGATGAAGCAGGTGATAACTCCACTCTGTTGCCAGGACTGTTATCAACTCAGGTATAAGATGGAATTAAATGAGAATAATAAGCAGATTTGTAAGAGTATTTTATTAAAGATACTGTCGCAAAGCACAGAATAAGCTTTAAAGATAACTAACCTGGAATGTCTTTACTGATACTCTACATAGACTGGGAGTAATTGCTAAGTTACAGAACAGTCACAGCCTGTTCTAGATGTCCTACACTTTGTGTACTGTTGAAGGTGATGCTATAAATGTATTCCCTTCTCTCCTCTGCTTTGTGGTGGTCCTACTCTTAAGGTCCTTCATGTTTCCTATAGAAAGGACATCCCATTTGCTCTTAGGTATCTTGTGCCTTCTCAGTGCCTAGTCCCCAGTGGTATCAGGCATTGCCCAGATATTCACCATCCTCCCCTTTGCTCCATACAGCCACTGGGACTGAAGTGTCAGCATTCCAGTGCTGCCCTGGAGGCTTTGAAAATACCTACATTAATGTTTAAGGTGTTATGTGTTAATAGAGCTGATACCTTCAACATCTATGTGCTGAAACATTGGGGGCTATGTAATTAGATTAAGCAACCACATTCAAAGATATCTGAACATCTTTTCTTGCATTTGTATAGTAATTTTATAAACTCAAAAAGAGTAAAGCAAGCACAGACACATGCCCTATACAAGCTGCAATACAGACAATATTGTACACACTTTGTAACAACAGTAATGAAAATTATGCCAATCATAAATAAAATTATAGACAGATTCTTCTTGAGAAAACAGTTATAGTGAACAATGAAACATCCTTTTATAATAATGAGTAGAATTAGTAAGATACGTAACTACAGCAGAATATAATCAGCATGTTTAGTCTGCTTACATGTCTTAATTTGATCCACTGTTGTCTGAGGGAAGCAAAAGAAATTAGTATTTTTATAATTCATGCTTGCCCTAATTTGGAACATTTACTGCCTTATTGCTTTTTTGGTTAGGGTTTCTCATCCCCCCCCCCATTAATTTAGCTGGAAACGTTAGTATTCCTAAAATGTTCAAATCTGAACATGAACGCCTGATTCTCTTCTTCGAGCCAGCTTTTGGAAGACTTAGCTCCAGAACAAGGTGCACTCTGTGCCCTGTAAAGATTATTTAACATTTACTCATCTCCTTGTTGGTAAAAATTTTTCACCATTCCTTTTAAAGACCAGAGCACCATTTCTTTACTCTCCACATACAAGCACTGTGCTCCATGGAAGGTCCTCTTCAGCTTGCAAATGATGATCATGGCAGCAGGGGAAATCATGTCAGCTGGATCTCTCTCATCATCCTGTCCTTTCTCAGGGACCCTCTGTCCTCAGTTTTTAAGTTTTTTTTCACCTCTTACTCTTTTTTTTCTTTTTTAACACTTGAGAGTTTAGCATTGTGCATGAGTATACATTTGTAATGTTTGAACTAAAAAATCTACACAGTTTTTGACAGCAACTCTAAGAAGCCTCATTTCAGAAAAGGAGCACTCCAGCGTGTGAATAGGAATTTTGCAAATTCATTTCAGTGCAGCCCTTAACACCTGGCATCTGCCTCGCTTGGCTGTCTGCTCCATGAAAGACTTTGAGTTTGTTTTTTACAGCTGTAAGTAATAGTCACAAGGAAATAAGATTTATGATACATAGAAGAGTCCAAAACAACTTTTACTGTCTGTTCTAATTTGACTGTTTTGTTGCCTTTTGCGACTGCTGCAGTATGTCAAAAAAGCAAAGGTGGTGCCAATTCAGATCTGGCACACGAGGTTCTGAGTTTTTATGAAATCTTTTGCCGACCAGTTCTTCCTCATGTCTTCTCCAAATCTGGTTCTCTCAGTTGTTCAGAAGCTTAGAAGTCCCTATTTCACTACTGCCATGCAGAAAAGAAATGCAAGAAAAATATTAAAAGTCAGAAGCCCGCACTGCAGTACTGTATTTGCTAGCATGATGTGGTCCCTCCCACCTCACCATGTGTGGCTTTGCTCTAAATACCCATCCTTCAGTTATATTCAGAGCACCCACCACAGTCAGGAACTCTTTTTAAAAGCCATACATTTCCTTCAACCCCTACCCCACCAGAACACAACCTTAAACAATGTTGTCATCTTGTTTCAGAAACTTTTGCTTCTTTTTCCTCTGCCTTCTGTTTTCAAAACAGCTACAGATTTGCTGAAGAAAAGCTTCACTTCCCAAACCTCCCAGAAGTAATTTTTCATACTGTATGTGTTACTTTCCAGCAGTGGTTTATGGCTTGGCTTAGTGGATGCTCAAAAAATTGCACAAGTATTATTTCCCCTCCCCTCCAAGCCACTCATAGCTTGGAACACCCCCCTCTGGAATACTTCTTACTGCTTCATATTTGACTGTATTTTTGGTTGTGGTTTTTATCTTGACTAACTCAGAGGTAACTATTATGTATTTACTCGACACACACACTCCCACACACACCCCAAATTCTTATTTTAGGTTAAATGAAGATAAGTTATATAAATATTTACAATTTCTGTAAGTCTCTTTCAGCCACACTAGTTCATGACAAATATGAGCAGCTTTGTGTCCGATAGGAACAATCAAGAAACTGGAAATGCATGGATGTAACTTTTGAGGACAATCCTCAGGGTTGTTGGGGTTTTTTTGCACACTGACTTCTTTCTCTGGATATGTGAATCACATTGTATAAAGTATATGATTGTGCCACTTCTGGATACTTTACACTTGGTGTTTCTGTGAGATTGTGGCAGCCCTGGCCCAAGTGGTTGTGTCTACACTGCAGAGGCTGCACGTGAAGCCACGTTGAGCAGCTCTTTGCATTACTTACCTGCCAGAGCATCCTCAAGGCCAGCTCAGGGCTGAATTTCCTGGCACACCTTTGAGAGGAAAGCCTCGAGTGATGCTCCACACCTTGGAGTGCACCGTGACCAGGCCCTCATTCACTGCATGTGCCAGGCCTAGGCTTGTCTGGTATTTTATCTGCCCTCTGTGCCATGTCACATACTTAAGGTGGGCAAAAAGGCCAGCTGGGACAAAAGGCTTTTGTTTTGTGCCATGAGGGCGATGTGAACAGGGGAAACAAGTCTTGGGCAAACTGCTACCTTCAAAGTACTGCTGGTTGTGGTAGCAAGGCCATATGTCTGCCTACCCTATTCTTAAAATCTTGGAGGGGAATTCACTGGACTGGTGCTGTTATTGCAAAGTAACTCTTACATGACTAGCTCAGAAGTCAGGAAGTACCTTTTTTTTTTTTTGTAAACTAACAAAGGAAGAAAAAAAGGTCTTCTAACTACAGTATGGATGTAAGCACTGTTTTTCCCCAGGCAATATCAGTGTTTACCAGTTTACCACTGCTGTTCATTACCACGCCGGCCTGCACTTTGCAGTCCAAAATCTGTCATTTGCAAATCACAGACAACTCACACACACGACTGAGCTTCGTTCCACCATCTCCCTCAGATATATCGGCTGTGCTGTGTGGGACCACCTCTGAGTGCGGGAAGGTGGGCTGCCTGTGAATATTAAATCACATTTTTCCGATGAGACAGCAGAAACACTGCTAATCAGTGCCAACTGTGGTGTGGTGGGGTGGGGTGGGGCGTAGCACACACGGAGCTGCCGGCACTGCCGAGAGCCTGCAGCCCACAGGAAGCGAGATCAAAGATAAAACGCTGTGCCCGCCTCGCAGACTCAAATCGCCCAGCTGCCCTAAGCACAGAAGCTGTTTGGGGATGCACAGCCGCGGGAGGATCCGCTTCACCCTCCTCCCAGCAAACTGGAGCATTCCAGCCCTGGGAAGAGGGACAGGCGCGTTCCCAGCGAGCCACGAGATGGCGCCGGAACCCCCAGCCCCGCATCCTGAGCCTCCGCAGCATTCCAGCCCTTCCCAGAGCTTATGGCTCCTTCCACTTCATCAAAGTCAGAGGAAGTCTGTGATTAGCTGGATGTTTACAAATAAAAGGAGGATCTGGAGACAGATCAAAGATGGCTCTCCCGATTTGGCCCGATATCAGGTTCCTGCGCTAACAGCATCTGCATGGGTTCCACTCTTATGTTCAGTGGCTGAACTTGGTGTATCTCATCATGCATTAATAATGCTTTTTCAAGGCTTAGTGCATTTATTAGAAGTCTGAAGATTCAGCCTGCTAAGGACCTGAAGAAACAAAACAACAACACGCCTCAGCCAACAAGATCTTACAGGCTCCATCTAAGAGAAGCACCCACTGAGTTCTTCCTCACCCTGCTTCCTGCAATGTAAAGGGAACCAAGAAGCAAAGATAAGCACTGCTCCAAAATCCAAAGGATGTAGTACTTCAGACTTAGTAAACAGGAGCAGTAGCTCCTCTAACGTTCTCTAACAATCTAAGTAGCTTGGATGGTCCAGTCACACCATATATGCCTTTGACTGAGGAGTCTGTAGTTCATCCAGGATCTCAGTGACTTTGTCACAGCCTAAAGGACCAGGGAGAGAAGCAGATGGGAGATAAAAGATGTGGTGTGTGAAATACACTGAGTTAATGTATATCTGTTCTAAGGGACATCTTTGTTTTGACTCTGTGTAACAAACCAACATAGCTTGTGAGGTCTGGAAGGCCACAGACTATTCCTTCTCTCATAGCAGTGCTCTGTTTGAAGTTGGTATTTCTATTTGGGGTCTAAGCCACACTGAACTTGATCAAATAAACATTCTCCAAAGGAAACTGCCTTTGAACTATTTAACTCTTTGCACAACAAACTAAAGCTAAAAGAACTGTAACATTTACTGTAAAATCTCTTGTGTCTTGACTGGGTTATTTTCCAATTTTTAAGTTACTGTACATCAGGACCTCTGTCTTTTCTGGCAGAACTGACCGTGTCAGCAATGGCCAGTAAAACCTAAGTGAAACACAGTCCATCTGAAAGCAGACTAGGTGGGGCTAACCCTCAGACTTCCAGGCACGCAGAGTATTAAGTGTCATATTTTACAGCATATGTAAGTGTGCACAACTTCTATTTAATTCACCTGATAACCATGTAGCTCAGACATCTGAGCTCTCTCCTGGGCTGTGGGACATACTAAGACAATTTCTTCATCAGTTCCAAGGGATCCTACCCAGTATTTCCTCTTCCTACAATATTAGCATATCTATCCTTTTCCCAAAGGAGGGATACTTTAGATTTTGTCTCTTAAAATATTTCTGATTTGTCTAAGTAATTCAATAACCAGTGGTTAGAAACCAGAACGTCAGTAGTTTGGAAGCTGGGACTCTGTACCAGTAGGTACCAGTAGGAAACCCACAGGCAGGGAAGAAACCTGGGCACCATCTTTAGCATCCTAAATAAAAGCCCTAACAACAACTTGCGTAAGAGGAGCGTAACTGACATCAGAACTCTGGTGTATCTGCTGCCAAAACCAAAAGCAATTTATGGTATTCAGCAAACTCTATTTTTAGCCAGCTTATCTGCATTTCCACAAACTTTCATGGTCTTTGGGGCTTTTGCCATGGAGAGAAGGACAATATGTTATTTTTCCCTTTCATTTTCTGGGGAGTCAGAAGCAGAAGTCCCTCTGGTGACCACCCGCAATGTAGTGGGATGGTTACCTAAAAAGGAGAGAACAGGTATTACTGAGTTGTGTAGGTTCAACTGAACATCTGAGAACTATTAAAAAAGGCAACTTCTTAGCCTTAGTCATTGCTTTAAAACAGGAAGAAAGCAAATCTTCCTTTTCAAAAAACAGAAGGCAAATAAAAGAGCCAAAAGGATGTGTTTTTAAAATAGCAACTTTGTCATCAGGGGAGATGGGGGAAAAGAGAGGGGGAAAGACTGATTTTTGCATCTTTTGTATTGGCAACGCGGCTGCTGCAGAGACCTTGGCAATTGCTGACACCCGTGGCACTTTGCCTGACAGACAAGTTGAGAAACTAAGGATTTACAACAGTCCTGATTTCCAGTGGATTTCCTACAATCTTCACAGCTTCCAGGATTTAGAGGCCTATAAGGGATGCACTCATTCCCCATTCCCTGTCAGGAGTCTAGGGATAGCTACAGAACTACAAGACATATTTATCCTAGGTCATGTCTGAAAAAAAAGTACACCCCAAAATCTTATTGATGCAAATCACACGTGAGTTTGAGTAAAAACGCTAAATGCAGCAGAACTTTGTCAGAGAGGGAAGTTCTTGAACCATTTCTTTTTTTTCTCTCCCACCGGAAATTCTAGATGCAGCATTGTTTTTGTGGTTGTAGCTGCAGGAAGATTTACTATGGTTTTTAGTATGCCAGAAAGCACAGGAAAGGATTAAACCTTTTCATTTTCTTGCAAGAGAATCAAAGATCCTGACCACGTCTGAACCTCAAGGTTGCTGGGGTGAGGTGTGCCACGCTGGCTACACAAAACAGACAGTCAAAGCCTGGCCTTGGACCATATGAGGATTTCTCATCTCACAGTTCTGTTATGTTCCCTTTAATATATTAATATGAAACTTTAAAAATGTATTTCCAACCACTCTTACACAGAGAATCTCCATGAACTACTGAAAACCATTTCTCTAAAAGCATGATGCACAACGTTGTTTTCTTATGTCTTAAATTAATAAAAAAATCTCCGCCCTACAAGATATTTGAGGGCAAAAATAACCCAAATAAAGATCTGATAGCATTTCTCCTATGAAGCTGGCACTGGCCATTCAAGTACATGAAAAGGAACATGGGCTGTTTGTTTCAGGGCTGAATATTTATAGTCATGATGAAGTGATTCCTGAGTCATGAGCTCTACTGCCCTGTTACAAATTAAGATTTGTCTTTCTGCATTAAAAAAAAAAAATCACAATTAATTCCAGAATTGTGGAAGTGACTGTAAAAGTAGCAAAAGACACTTAAATTATAAAATGTGTCCTGATTTTTGGCATCTTTCCTCTACAAAATCTCAGCCTACTCACACGTCTCAAGAATACACTGCACAGCAATATTTTAGGAGTTTTTTCGAAGTCAGAAGAAAATACAGAAAACTGGTTTATAGCTGAGAACTACAGAAATGTCAGCTTTTGAAAACATGTTCCTAATTTCTAGCCTTCAGCAGACTTTATAAAGTCAAATTAGTCATCCTTCATCTTGTAGGTCTTTAAGTCTGCAACAAGCATCAAACCAGCTGAGAATTAGGGAAGTCAGAAGATTTGATTTTTAACCCTCTGTGATTGAGAAGCACTTAAAAGTCAGAAGCACACAGGGACAGTAACAGATAGTGCCAGCATCAGCTTAACTTACACATGGAATTACCCCGAGCTTTCAGCATTAGACCAAAATGAGAGGACTGTCTCCCCTTACTGTGAAAAGCAGTGAGGGGCACAGGGCAACAGAGGAGCTCTACAGCGGCATCTGGGCCCACAGCTGGAGGGCAGAAGGCCAGAGGAAGGTGGGAGCCATTCCTGGTGTTTGGCCAGACAAGGGGCCCAGCTCATTCCTGGCCTCAGGCCAGGCCAACCACACAAACCCAGCGGCGCAGAGCACTACCCAGGCTGCTTCAAGAAACACTAAGAAAGCTCCAGAGAATATTTGTGGGATGAGCTGAATGCAGGAAGGTTTCCAGTTCTCACTAAGAGGGCAGATAGCAGAGATGTGTCTCATTTGTAAGAGGCTGGGCTGCCTTTTTCCTTATCAGGAAATAGGAGATGAATGTAAGAGTTCAGCTTCCCCGAGGATGCTTGGGGGAGACAGAGACTGAGTTAAATTCGGGACATGCTCCGAGTTCTGGTACAGCTCGTTTAAGGAAATGAGCCCCCTCCCAGCCACTCATTCCTCCTCTCGTGCCACCCCTCCTATTGTGCTTGCACAAGATCTGACACAGAGATGGAGAGGGAAGCACAGCAGGGGACTGATCCAGCCAAAAACCAGCCCCACAGGGAATAGAAAAAAGCCCGTTGTTTGATTCAGTTCATTGTGAAGCTACATAGAGACGTGCTTTTGGACAATGCAGGGTGGCACACAGGGGAGAGGAGAGCTGAAATTAATGGGGAGAAATAAAGGGCTGCCAGGGCTCAAGGTGGCACAGCCTCCTGGAGCAAATTCGTGTCCTCACCAATAGCTCTGAGACTCTTGATGGTTTAGCACTAGAGTATTCAAATACAATCATGTAGTCAAACTATTCACTTTTATAACAATGTATTTTTAATACATTCTCCAAGGTAATATATTTTCTGTCTTCAGCTTTGAATAAAAAATACGCTAAGCATATTATATATTTTACACCAACTGAAAATATTACATCGAGAAGTCCCCTAATTAAAGCATAAATTCTTAGAATTCCATGATACTCTATTTATTGAAATCAAGATTTCTCCACAGACCTGTTGGCTACAAATATCATTATACACAAATGTAAATACTCTTTGGACTAACAAGTCAGCAGGAAACATTTACAAGTATATATATATATTAACATTTTAAACATCTCCTCTGAAACTGAAAAAGAAGCTCAGCAGCTTTTGTGATATTTTAAAGCTCATACGGAGTCTTCATGAATTCCCTCTTTTTAACTTTCAGTAAGTCTTGAAAGCTAATAGCTAGGCTGGCCACTTAGAAATTCTCAGGATTGCAGCCCATAGCACTGCCAAAATGAGAAAAACAACAGAACACAGAGCGGTCCTCCAAAAATAAGAATAGCAAATCACTTAAAAATATAACTTATGGCATCCAGCAAATCTTTTTCTTTCTGGCTACGCCTTGTGCAATGCTTACATGTCCAGTTTTAAAGATCCTTAAGTGCTTTTACACGCTAACATTCACTAAGGAGATGCAAAGGAACAATGTTATGGCAACAGAAAAGTACAAATTAGAGGAAAAGAACTCTTAAATAAAATATTTTTGCTTCCCTTTCACAATCTTTCAAGTAACAGCAAAACTTCTATGATAACTGCTGTTGATTTTTTTTCATGTCTGCTTTTGTTCTGTCTCCACATTAAATCATTTTTGCATGGTAGGAGCACTGAAACACCATCACTTCACTCTCCTGCAGGTGTTGTCCCATTCTGGGGAGAACATTCAGGAGTGGCCAGCCCCAGGCTGCCTCAGCACCCAGACCTTCTCCCCTCTCACAGCAGCCAAATTCCTCCTGTCACTCCAGGCCTTTTCTCTAACAGTCCCATGCTGTTCCCCTGCACACTTTTACATGTCATCTTAAATACTCATCTATTTAAATACCCATCTACTTGCAAGCCAGGCTGACTTGTTTATGTTCTCCTATACGCCCCTTGATCACTTCTCAGGCTACTTCAGTCATTCTGATTTTTTCTGCCTACATGTAAGTAGATCCATTCTTAAGCTTCCCTGCAGTGCAATTCATGCTCTTTGTGAGCCTTAGCATGGACTTTCATACATGTGAACTCCAAGGCACTGGGGTTTGTTTCACTAGGACAGGAAAAAACATCAATTCAAGTTCAGTTGGAAACATTTAACAAAATTTACTTTGAAAGGCTACTACAACACAGCTTATAATTGAAAAACAGAGGTACTCAGGGTGTTTATAAAGTTAGATAGCACATGTAAATACCATCATTCCCAGTTTCTCCACTTAACTTCTGTAGTTGACAGGTCTACTTACACTAGGAAGTCACATTTTTTAAGAAACATTTTTGGGTCAAGTTCAGACCAATAGGCTCTAAACAAGGTCTCCTGATCCTGAGCAGGAGGCTCTATAAATCACCCTTAGCCCTTCACCAAATTCAGGACCGATCCCTTACATGGCAGAGGTCACCTCCTGCTTTTCAACAAGGTTTGTAATCTGGGCTGTGCTGTGTCCCCGCAGGGCTGCGGGCAGCGGGGCCGGCCGTGCTTGGTACGCAACCCGCGTCCGTGAGCTCATGGCTCAGGCCCACAGCTCCCCAGCCAAGCTGAGTCATCCTCCCTCTGGTCTCACAGCCGGGACATTTTATCCACTCCTCCAGCCACCCCCTCCATGCCACCTTTGGGATTTGCTTCCCACTGCACAGCCCCAGTCCTGCCTGCCTGTTTTTGCCACTCCCTCCCACTCAGGATCTCTTCCCCCATTCAGTCTTCCCACTCCTCCAGTGCCACAAGACCCTCCTGGCCAGCTCCCCCAGTGCTCTCCAGTTCTCCTTCACTTCCCTTGACTGCTTTTCCCAATCCCAGCTGATACTGTGAGGGATAACCTGCATGTCAGAGGATCACTGTGTGCAGTGCATGAACCCCCCAGCTCTGGAGTGCTGGAGTGTATTCATGCCTGTGCTCTTTTGGCCCCAGTGCTACCGAGGACTTGGTTGACTTCAGCATCATACAAGAAAACAAAGGACTGAGCAGTCAAAGCAAAACACTAAAAACCCACTAAACTGCTCCCAAAGCAGCTGGTGCCTCGGAGCAGCTGCTGGCTCAGGACCAAGGGCTGGTGGGGCAGCCTTCTCCATCACTGCAGAAATGCACACATCTGCCAACCAAGAGAAATCCTAATGCACATTTAAAACTGAATAAATGCAAGGCAACTCACACTACTTTTAAAGTGGAGATACTGAATTGTATTCACTCCTCTGAATAGTCTAAAATTAGTCTAAAATTACACCTGCAATTCCCCAAAAAACTAGGAATGAAACTCAACTCTGACAGAAACAAGCACATGAAAGCCCTGGACTAGACCGTCAGCTCCCGGCTCCTATTCTCAACCCCACCACTGGCACATGAGGTGACAGAACATTTCAGCTGGAAGGGACCTGCAATGATCACCTAATCCAACTGCCTTAATTGCTGATCTCAATTACTTTCCTCCCTCCATAGCTCAGCAGGAAATAGCATTACCACCCTCTTTGATAAAGTGAGATGTGCTGGGAGAAAGTACAACTAGGCTTTATTTTTTAATTATTTTCTCCACAATTACATATTAGGATCCTTTCCTCCACCCCATCACAAATCACACACTTAACAAACGTTTAGACAGCTGGTGCCTAAGAGTCAAAGCCAGTTGCTCTCTCAAAGGCCAAAGTGCCTTACTGAATTGGTGTCAGCTGGTACTTAGAAGGATTTTTAAATTCAATTAAATTAAGAGACAAGCTGCATAGATTAGGGCTCTGCTAGAATCAGAAAGGAATCTTAAAAGGCATAAAATATCTTTACATTTATTAAGCAAACTCTGCAGTCTTTTCTTGTTATATTCTTGTTGAAAAACAGAACATTCATAAAGTATCATGAAAACAAGAAGCAAAAAAATCTTTAAGGTCCCAAGCAATGGGACTATCTCCACACCCACCCTGCTTTTAACTTTCCAACACAAGCAGCAAGGCACGGTTCACAGCTAGGCTGAAAATGCAGTCTTCAGTGCACATGGCCATACTGCATTCCTAGCAACCCACCACGGCCACTCCTGCCTTGTATGTTAGGATAAGCAGGTTAAATACACCCACAGAGGTACAGACAGTGAAAGAAAGGCCAGCATCAGTTGAACAGTTCTGCTAGGACTTCCCGTCTGGAAAACGACCACTGTGCTGGAACCCCTCGGTTATCCCGAGAGTCATTAATTCCCTTCCCCCTTGTGCACAGCAGCCCGAGCCTGAAAGGGTTAACTGAGCCTATGTGCTCTCACCCCTGGGAAGCATCTTCCAACAAAGCCAAGAAGCAGAGGACCAGGACAGCCAGCTCTGCCCCTGCAGCAGAGTCAGAGCCCAAAGGATTATTTCTTGGCATTGTTGGTTTGGATTTTTTTTTTTTTTTCATTTTGAAAATTAATTTGGGGATTATGAACAATTATGCTCTTGCAAATTAATTGCTGGGATCTAAAATTTTCACATGAAGAAACAACACATGGAAATATTAAAGCACTCATCTTACGGACATGGATCCGAGAACTGTTTAATAGCAGTCAGTGAAGGGGTAACATTGTGCTTTTAATCTACAGTTTAAAAATAATGATTTGTATATCTACGTAGTAAAACAATAAAATTAAGAACAGAAACTGGTATTAGGAAACAGTGAAAATGTAATAATTAAACACATGATGCTTTTCAAAGCTTTATACTTAATGAGCCTAAATAGACACCTATGGTTAGGAGGGTCTTAAAAAAATAATAAAAAAGAGACTTATTTTCAATTTTTTTTTTCCTTTTCAAATTTTTTTACTATACTTATGCTTTGCTTTGGTGTTCTCTCTGCTGCCAACTTAATGCTTTAACAGTATGTTTACGCTTATGTTCTTTTCAAATGCTTGGCATTATAGTGAGATCTCATATCTTTCCTCAAATTAAATTTTGCTCCACATACTCCACATGTATACAGATGAACATCCCTGTGCTGCTCCAGTTGCTCATTATTTGGGAATATCTGAAAGCAGACCTGGCATATAGTCTCTCCAGCTGATAAGTGAGATATCATATGCCGTACATGGTCATGTTTTCGGAAGTTTCCTTGATCACAAATGGAACAGACATACCTGGCCATGCCTTTGTGCATATCATTGTGGAGCCGCAACTGGCGCTCTCTTAAGAACTGCTTCCCACATGTCTGACAAACAAACTGTTTTTCCTTGGTATGAACGGTATAGTGTTCCCGCAAGTGGCAACGCTGATAAAATCCTTTCCCGCAAAGGTTGCAGAAATGCTTACGTCTGTGATCCCTCTCGTTCTCTTCCAACATGGAGTTCTTGAACAGATCTTGCTCCAGGCAGTTTGACATATGTTCAACCACTAGGTTTTCAGTATCAAAACGCTGGCCGCAATTAGGGCATCGGAAAGGACAGGCAGAATGCTTGTATAACTGGTTTTTTTGGAGGCTGTTCATTTGGAAGTGACTGTCCCTGAAGTCCTCTAGCATCTCTGCAAACATCATGTCCCTTATTTCTGACTGCTCCTCAGGGTTTTCTTCCAAGTCCATTTTCTCCTCAGAGTTTCTGATCCCATTCATGGTCAGATCCTGGGGTTCTCCACAGGTCTGTGCATGATCCTGTAGCTGCTTGCCTTTGACCAGTATTTGACCACATTTGCCACAAGCACATATATTTTCTATGTGTTTGGATAAATAATGAGAGGACAGATCTTCCTCAGTGATTGTTAGCCCACAAAGTTCACAGGGAGCATTCTCCACATCCTCCTGCACTGAAGGAGCCTTGCTGCTAAGGTGCCGTGGACTTTTCAAACACTTTCTTTCATCCTCATCCATGGATAAACGAGGCTTTAGAGTCTTCCGAGCATTTCTCTTCTCTCTCATCTCTTCCTCGACGTAATATCTGTAAAGCGGCTCTTCCTGCTCATCGTCTAGGTCATCATTGTCAGAAGACTCATTGCAGTCTTTATCTGCCACCTTGATAATATTAAAATCCTTCAGCTCATCTGTAGGATTGTCCTCTGGCTCCACCTTGATGATAATCCTCTTCCTCTCAGAGGCTCTACTTCCTTCTTCACCTGATGTCTCAGAGGCAACTGTGCTGCTTTTTCTGCTCGTGATGTTTGACACGGGAGACGATGAATCATCCACAGCGTGATTTGAGTCCCCCTTGTATTTTTCTGTTTGTGTGGAGATCATTTTAGAAGTAGAGTTCTTTTCACTAAAGTCTATTTTCTCAGAACTGTAGTACCTGGCACTTTGGTAGGAATGCCTGTTGGTGCATGTTAACACGTGCTCATCCAGTAGCTTTTCACAGCTAAAACTAAACCCGCAGCTGTCACAGGTGAAGCTCCTTCCAAACCGGCGCGAGTGTGACACGCGCTCTTTCGTGTGAGAGAATTTGGACGTGGTGCTTTTTTTGCAGACATCAAACAGTTGCTCAGGGAAGCTGTTGAGCTGCAAAGTTTCTTCCTCAGGCTCTTTGTTATGGGATGTATTTACCGTTGAACTTGGTGGCTCCATGCCCCACCTGTTTGCTTCGCTGCCATTTCTAGCAAGTGCGTCTTCATACATTCTCACACCAAATATCATTTTACTAGTCTGGGTGCTAGAAGCAGGAGATGAACATTTTAAACTAGATGAGTCTGTATCCTGTATATCTTCTAGACACTCAGGTACATTATATAGCTGTAAATAGTTCATGGCCACTTTAAATTGCTCGAAATTGGCAGGGGCTGTCATAATTTTTCCTAAATACATGAACTGTAAAATAAGATCAAAGCATTCAGCGCTAATCTTCATGTTGCTTAGATTCAGCTGGGCTGTAGTGTTTTGATGGTTCATAAAAAACATCCTAAAATAGGCACTGCAGGCAGCAAGGACTGCTTTATGTGCTTGAAAATAAATATCATCGATAGCGATGCAGCAGTCGCACAGAAAGCCCCACTCTCTTTGCTTGTTTAGCTGCTGAAGGACATAGTTGCTATGGCTGGTTTTTGCCATCTTGTACTTCGATTACAGCCCTGCATAAAGAAAAAGGTATCTGTTAAATCACGAGCACAAAACCCAAAGCCTACTTAAATGTAGGGAGGAACTGCCATCTCTTTTCTCTCTAGATCTTCCTATTCTGCCAGTCTGCGGTACAGCTTCCTGTCTGGAGATCTCTGCTGCTAACTACTTATGAATATTGATGCCAGTGAAAACATCCATAATTCCATGTGCTCACCACTAGACTTCCAAGACTAGTAAACTAATAAACATAACCAGCACACATGTCAATCAGAGCTGCTAGAATATAAATTAGCAAATATATCTCCAAGTCCTACAGCCAAGGTTTTCAGATATGAATTCTGAACGCAGAACTTCAAAAACTTCACAGGATAGACTTCTGTAAGATGGCCCCAGGACAACACCTATACAAGGTAAGCTGCCTGTCAGAAACCACTCTTCAGTCTCAACTTGCCTTTTTACCTGTCAGTCCAATGGGCACATGATGCAACACACACTGGAAACCAGGCCAGGCTCAAACTGGTCTTTCCCTCCCCATTAAAGGAAATTAAGAGACAACAGAGCACCCACACAAGCTACTCCACACATTTTGCTCTTTGTGGCAGCTGAGGGACCATCTCAACCTTCTCTGCAAGGCGTCCTGCAAACCAGGAACTGCAAACTCAAACGCCTTCTCAGAAGCAGAGGGCAGCCCAGCTGTGGTGGCACGTCCCACGTTCAAGCCCGCTGCAGATGGTGACCAGGCGAGCTGCGTGACAGCCACAGGGAGTGCAGAGGCAGGAAGTGGTGCACGCCGTGCCTCCAACTGCTCTCAAAACCACTCGTTCAGAGCGCTGAAATGTAACCAAAACACGTAGATGGGAAACCCGACAAAGAAAAACTCGGCAATGGAGAACTGAGAGAGCCAGCAAGCCAGAGGTGGAGCCACGGCGAAATGAAGCCTCGGCAAAGACTGGAGAAGAAAGGTCTGCCAGTGCTGAGGGTTGCTCTACGTGAAAGGACTAACTCGTCCTCAAGAGAAAAGAGGAAGAAAACATCATGGTTTATGTTAACAAAAAATATCCAGAAGAAATGCAGTGTATAGAGGAGGTGTGCGTTTGATTAAAGACAAACTTCACCAAGTGCGGCCAACACCTAGTCATGACTCACTTTGGAAAACCTTTACTGATACACATAAGCTGTTCTCAACTGCACAGGCTGAGGGGGTGAGGAACCAGAACAGGGTATAGAGAACACCCTAACTGAAATGAAAAACATAAAGCAGTAATGAGGATTCTTAACATTTTGAAAGGTTATTGCAAGCAATGCAAATAACTTTAAGAGGTTTGTACAAATGAAGTACAGGCTAACAAATAACATATACTAAAGGGCATTTTATTACTCAATGAAATGCATGGATTGATTTGCAACCACTCTTTAAACTGTCCAAAATTTAAACACAATACACACACAAATGCTCCATTTTTCTTCCTATTTTCCTAACAGCTTACATCTCCTAGGGGGAAAAATGGGCAGAGAAATTAAATTCCACAATTAGTGTTGAATTTACAAGTCATAGGCGTTGCCTATGTTGTTAAGCAGCAAACCTAGCATTAAGTCCCCGTTCTTCATTCCACAAAAGACTGCCACGGCAGAAAGGCTCCCAAGCTCTCGAGAAAAGAACATGCTCACCCCACCCAGCATATTCCCTACTGCCAACTCGCACAGCAGTTCCTATGGATCACCACCAGCACAAGATCTTGTCTGGCAACAGGAACCTTGAGATTTGGGTTGAACTACACTGATGATGAGCATCTGAATGGCAGCTGCTCCTCTCCTCTCAACCCAACCCTCCATACCCAGAACTCCAGGCTAGCACCCTGCCATAATAATTCTCAGATTGGTTTGGCCCACTGATGTCCACTGCAGAAATGCAATTTGTTGCATGGAATTAATTTCTCTTTTTTACTAACTTGCAAGGCAGTGGCTTTGAAAGTAGGAGAACCTCTGAAACAACTCCATATCTTTTCTACAGAAACTGATTATCATCTGTGTCACTGGGTGATTTCAGATGTTTCTGTGAAGAACAGCAAAGCTCTTGACATCAAGTAATAATAAAAGTGCACTTCATATTCTTCCAAGTGGTAACGTGTTTTGGATTTGAGGCAATTCATTAGCTGCTTTAATGTAACTCAATCTATTGTATTAAGAATGGCAGCTGCATAATGATAAAGAATTAACTTCAACTTCCACGTTCTAAGAGAGAAAACCAATAAGAAACTGAGATGATGCCGTCTAAGGCACCACTGGCCTCTTGGTGTGAGCTGCCAACATGAAAA
Source organism: Promerops cafer (assembly GCA_013398275.1). NCBI lineage: Eukaryota > Metazoa > Chordata > Aves > Passeriformes > Nectariniidae > Promerops > Promerops cafer. The sequence continues at coordinate 1,166,872 of VZSE01011972.1, forward strand.
GAAAAGGCTCAGGACAGTTCATGTTAACTTCCTCATCCTCATAAAGTGGCAAGTTCAAAATGTTTTATTTAATTGTGGTTTTTTTACACTAGATATACTCCATTGTGTCCTCCAATAGAAAAACAGCAATACAAGCAGCAAGCCTGTACAAAACAGGCGCTCACAAACTATCTGCAGGCATCTGCAGATGGGGTCATTTCCAGATGGTGGGAACAATGAATGACAGCACACAAACTCGCCTTTTGCAAGTCTTCTTCTTTGAAAATGGTAAAAGATATTTCTCCTTTTGACAGATGAACTCCTGCAAAGCTTTCAGCACGTGGATCCTGACATGCAACAATGACCCACTGGCAATGCCACCACTCAGGGAAAAAAGGGTGGAGCATGAGGATGCTTGAGTAGGATGGCAAGATTTTACATTTGACAAGTACTTGGTCTCTACCACAGTAGTACTACATGTAGATATTAAAACAGAGTGTATGAGGTTATTTATGTTAATGAAATTCCTAGCATCCTCCCTCTGGATGTTGTATTAACCTGCTGGATGTAACTCCCCACCTTGAGAGCCCGTGTCGGGCTATTTAAAACTTCAACACATTTCAACCAGCAACGGCAAAACTTTCCTTCTGAAACCTTGGACTGATTACTTTTTTTCCCTCCTCCACAGAAAAGCTCAGCCAAAACAGTTCCAAAAATGAGGCTAAGAAAAAGCTTTCATATATGCAGATTATTATTTTTTCATTTAGAAATTAAAAGTTTCTCTTCCAAAATCTTTGAGGAGACTTTATGTGGGAGAAGGCGTTATGTCTTAGATATGTTGTCACGATATAAAAATCTGCCTGAATTTGGCCAAGCTATATGCTTGAGCGGGAGAAGATACAAATTATCAGTTTATTCACACTTAAGACTTTTGTTAGTTATTAAAAGTTCAGATTACAGCCTCACTGAGAACATTTCATCCTCTTGCAGCTGCTTAGTACACAGGGGCCTGCCTGAGCCATCGCAGTGAAATCCCCTTTTGCACAGAGCTCTGCCATGGTTTTAAACTACAAAAGGGTTGATTCAGATAGAGGCAAGAAATTTTTTATTATGAGGGTGTTGAGACACTGGCATGGGTTGCCCAAAGAGGTGGTGGATGCCCCATCCCTGGAAACACTCAAGGACTGGGCTCTGAGCAGCCTGATTTTGTTGATATCCCTGCTCATTGCAGGGGGTTGGACTAGATGGCATTTTAAGATCCCTTCCAACCCAGACCATTCCATGATTCTATATGTCACAGCTGATAGCAAAGCCTCCTGGAGACTGCTCCACAGCACGACTCGCCAGGGGGTCTTAGCTTCTCTTGGGGCAGCTGATGGAGAAGATGCCCAGTTCTGGCTGAGGGAGAGCCAGAGCCAGGAGGGGATGTAAGGAAAACACAAGGAGATTGGGAAATGTAAGAAGGATGAGATGGAAACCCTCTGGAAATCTGTAGAGAAGAAAAGGGCAGGCTGGGAGCGCAGTGCTGAGCCAAGAGAAGGGCACTGGGATTAGGAAGCAGCAGTGAGAATTAAAAATGGTGCAATGAGGGTCTAAATGGTGGAGGGAAGAAGCCACTTGGGCAAGGGGCTGGGAAGAGCCAGGCTGTGGGGCCTAGGGCAGAACGGGTAAAAAACAGACAAGCTCTTTCTGGGGAATGGGTGGAAAACAATTACAGCATTCACGCCTTAGAGCAGGAACTGCACCCCAGATTCCCAATCCTGCCATCCCTTTGCCATCAACAAGCATGACAGGCTTGCTGACAAACTCCTTCCCAACAAGAGTAAGCTCTCAGAAAATGGTAATTTATCATTATTTTGTTACTTTAATTGCTAAAATAGCAGCAATCTGCATTTATCGCTCATGTGGGTGGAGCAGTACTGCAAACTATTTTTGAAGTTTGCTTTAGAAAAAAAAAGCAGGTATTAGAGCAAAAACCGGTCTTTTTACAGAAAATTCAAGGTATACACATGTATCAGGTATATACCATAGTATATTCTTCCACCTCTCTTACCAAAATTTCCCTTACTCAGCACATCTGCTGGATCTGTCCAGGATCTGAGCAGTACAAGACAAGATCCCTGCTCATTTGGCCAAGCATTTGGAGGATGTGAAGTGAATGAGAGGTGGGGGACAAAAAAGGAGGATCTCACAGCAATGAACACTGCTTGGAGAACATCATCCCATTGCTGTCAATGCCAGGACAAGTAATTTCAACCTTTCTGTTTTGTTTGGTTGGTTTTTTTTAATAAGCCTGGCTTGCAGTTTTTTGGATGACCAATTTATTCACACAGGTAAATACCACTGGTGGCAACTGAGGCCAGTGGGAGCTATCCTCTGTATGTATTAAATACCGAGTATCTTGGAAAATTCAAGCTCCATTCAGGTGAGTTTGTCCATCCAAAGCTTTTAATTATTTCTGATCCTCTCCTTCAAAGAGAGGAGAATCACCAGCCACTTGCCCAGTGGACTAGCACACTTTGTGAAGCATCCAGATCCTGAAGGCACCAACCTCACAAGTCCACAAGGAACCCAAGTAACTCCATCTTCAGCAGTGATTGATTTGTGCAGTAAATGCAGCACAGGCCACGTTGTAAGCAATACTGAGTGACGTAGAGGTGTTCTGAAAAAATGTGCTAGAAAAGCATTTGATATGAAAATGAAAACTGAAGGTATTTGATTGGGTATTTTCACTCTGATTTTCAAACTCCAAGTCTCCATATGCATTTTATTTCCCTAGCAAATATTTATTTTTACACAGCCAAGCTTTGATTCAAGCTACTTGTCTGCCACCAGACATTTCTTTTGAAGCACCACTTAGACACCATTCAGATGTGACCATGAACAAGGTTAAGCTGCACTACTACACTAACCAATTATGTTGTTTGTAAGTCTGCTAACAAGAAAAAACAGGTATTTACTACAGCTCCATGCAGTCATTTCCTCACACTCAAAGGTTTCTGAGATGTTTTAAAACAAAAGAAGTAAAAAAAGTCCTCAAGCAAAGAAGTAGTGAAGTTATTTTTCTAACTTCTCTGTCTTTAAAACAGACATACCACAAGGTTCAGAATTCAGGAGCCTTTTGGCTCCTAAAATTAGTAGGTGGTTTTCAAAACCCAGCATTTCCACTGCTGAGCAGGCAAAACCATAGCGCTTACATGCTTAGTTACTGGCTCCTTTTCTTTGGAAACCAAGAACAGGCTGGACAAAAGTGCAATAAATGAGTGGAGAATTTGGTGCTAATAGAAAATGAGACTAGAAAACCTCAAGCAAACAACGCCCAGTTACCCAAAAAACAAGCACACGAGGATCAGAAAGCAAATCCCCCATCGCCGTCTGTCTCCATACCCCACCCTGGTGTGGGTTCTCAAGAACTCTTCCCCCTAATTTTGCCATTGTGGGTCAGATCTACCAAAAAGCCTGGATTCCCAAATGACAGCACTGACGTGCTGCAGAAAATCCTACAGAACATGTATAAATTCTCCACACAACACCCAAGAAGCTTATGTGTTCAGCTACTGCACTGACCACAGAGCTGTCAACAGGCTACACCTTTTACCTAGACACACTCAGTAGGAAGCCACAGAGATTGCTCCAGGTCCCTCAGTTTACACAAACACTGACAAAACAGTGAAGAACTTGGGGCCAGGTGACAATTGTCCACCTCAACAACGAGTATGGATCAGTTTGCATTGCAAGCATAGCCTTGATCATGAATTAAAACAGCTACGGGAATTCCATGTACTGCCAGGGAAAATGTAATTAAGCTCCATTATTCAGGCTATGAAGGACTAAAGGTATAATTTATCCTCCTCTCACAGCCCTTCCAATCTCCTGCCTTTCAGGCGTGCCAGTTGGGAAAATGATTCCAGTGATGCAAATACTCATCATCAGATACATCCCGATGGCTGGATCAACTCATTTTAAACAGCCTTCTGGACAATGTACAGGCACAAGTTTCATGGCACTTGGGCTAGATTTGAACCAGGGGAAGGGAAGATGCTCCAAAGCCTCCCGCATGAGCTGTCAGAGCTCCTGGATGCCCTGCTCTCCACTGCTCAGCCAGCAGGTCTCTGCTGATTTAGCATCCATGCCCACAAATGAGAAACAGACATCAAATTTTAGCAAGTTATGCTTCTCAACTGCTAACTGAAAATTAGTTAAGATACATTACATGGTCTTAGGTCAGAACACTCCTCGGAAGACAAGGAATACAGCTTGACAGAAAAAAATAAGAAAACTGAGTTTGTGCTAAAGCCCCATCTCAACTTCAAACTTTAGATCAGATCTAGGGAGTAGAAGTCCTAGAGAGACCTTATGCAGTCCTTTAAAGTAACTTGCTAGCCACAAAGGTTGACTCTAGAAAGTCACAGTTATCTTTTATCTCGCACCTTTACAGCTGTCAGGCAACACGGTAATGATATGTTAAAAAGAAACAATTAGTGGGGAAAAAAACTGACACCCAATTTATGCTTTGCAGCAGAAAGATGAACCTTTTCATCTTGGCTCTCCAAGTTACACCAGCTTTCAACTTCTGGAGGCATCTTAGTGGTTAAACCACATCTCAAGACCCTCAAATGAAGTCACAGGTGCCCTCCAGAAAAGGATCCTTGGCTAAATACAGGTTGCACTTTGGTGTAACAAGTTGTTGGATGCACATGAATGAAGCACGGTAACTTGTGACACACAGATCAGACTACAGGTTTTCTTGACTCTTCCTGGTCTTAAATGTTTCACATTTTACTTTCAGCATACTCAAAATAAAAATAAGGCTATTAAGGTCTCCATCCAATGAAACAGGTCTAATATGGGGGAGAGAAGGCAACAGCCAGTGAATTCTGGAGTTTTGCAGTGACACTATGTGCACAAATTAAAAATTACCAGACCAATTTGAGGTTATAAACGGTCCTCATGCAAATTAATGTCAGCTGTTGTGCCTACACACTGTGTCCACAGCAGAACTCTTTGGGTGAGGGTGTTTACCATTCCCAAGCAAAGGCAGGGCTGAATAACCCAACTGCTGGAGAACCACTGCTGTAACTGAAAAATGAACACATGGCTTCTTACTCTACATGTGTGAGAGGTGCAGAACAACTCTAGTAAGAGGCCCAGCTGTAACAACTAAGAGGAAGGACACCGGGCTTTTATCAGGAAACTTTCACTATCTCAGTTCTGAGTGGCTATTGTATTTCCATCCAGCAGGTAAATAGCTATTTCTGCTTTGTCCATCCTAGATTTCCAGGGCTTTCCACTGTCAGCAAGAACAGAAATCTGTGAAAGAAGCAGCTGCTCACATTCGAGTAAGAAAGCATCTAAAAACCCAAATCCCTGGTTGACATGAGCTCTCGCAATGTAATCACTGCTAATTCCTGTGCCAGTGACAACAGTGGCTGAGTCTGATGAGGGGAAAGACTTGTGCAAGCAGAGCTGAAGCATCTGTTAAGTCTGTGATCTTATTCCACACAAAACTTTCTGGCTACTAGGAAGAAGTGGCTTCTATTACTTCTCTGAGCTTCCCACGCAGCACCAACCCACATCTTCATTACCTGCATCCAACCCCCCAGTGGGTGCCTGCTGGTTCCCTGCCACCTCAAACATCAGCAGAGTGCAGCTAATACTACTTGTTACTCCTTAGGTTTTCTGGCCAGTCATCCAAAAATCTCTCCACAATCTTGTCAACTCGCTTTGCTGTTGCTGCCTAGGAAAATCTCTGCAACCGCTCGCGTTTGGCCGGTTTTCCCCACGGCCATATGGTCCCAACGCCTCTTCTCCGCTCGCCATGAAAGCTTAACTTGTAATTCGGCAAAAACGAGAAGCCCGCATCCCCCTGCTCACGGCTGCTCTGTGGGTTTTTCCAAGAGCTGTAATGAGGAATGTTAAACAAACACCTTTAATTAAAGGAATGTTTGTTTAGTGTAATTAAATGCCTAAGGAACACCGCACTGTTGCAACCCCGGTTAGTTTTGCAGTGTGTGCTGTACCTTGCGATACTCGAGTGCAAGGGAAATAATGCAACTGACAACCTGGCAGTAAACACCCAAATATTAAGCAGCGTCCAAGCCATGCTACCCGTTTACCAACGCCTACGTGTCAAGAGGAACCGGCACTCCTGTATCAGCTGAAACAGGGTAAACTCGAGAAACTGAGTTACAAAAAATCCTGAAAAATAGAGAGGAATAAAACCCCAGCCCCAAACTCACAGCGTTTTCAGTCCCATTTCCTCTACTCTCTTCAACTACCTTTCTATCCGAGCAGAAAAGAGGAGTCCTTTGAAGAACGAGACTTTCGACGCCGCTCCCAGAGTGGCACAGGGCTTGTTTTTTATGTGACAAAAGTATTCCCCTTCCTTTCCAGCCGCCTCCACGGCGATTCAGCGCACTGCCAGCCCCGAGTGAAACCCAAGTCTCCCGCCTGGCAGGGTGGAGCATTCCCTCCGGGCTGCAGCTCCGCTCCGTTTTTCGCTGAACTACCGCAACTCACTCGAAGTTTTGGGGCGTTTATTTTGTGAAGACAAAAGGAAGAGAAGCGGCGGGACCCACGGCGGGGGCCGGGGCCAGGCGCGATAGCGGCACTTGAGATGTTTACCGCGACTTCGAGCCCCGGAGCCACGCGGGCGGCGCGGTGCCCTTCCCTTCCCTTCCCCGCCTCTCGCTCCTGCAGCTCCCTAGGCCGCTTCTCGCTCGGCAGCGAGCGCGGCATCCCCCGACCCCCGCCCCGCAGGTGGAGCGCGCCCGCCGCGACCCCCGGAGAGAAGGAGGGAGGGCAGGAGGGAGGGAAAGAGCGAGCCGGACCCGGACCCGCCGCCGCGGCGCCGCCGCTCAGCCCCCGCGCAGTCCCCGCGGCGCCGCTCCGCTCCGCACCGT
>VZSE01011972.1:1177437-1195267 GCA_013398275.1 Promerops cafer
GGCTGCGCGGGCGCGGGGGAGCCGCGGGGCCGGGCCGGGCCGGCAGGGAGGGAGGGAGGGCGCTGGTCCCGCGCCACGGGGAGGCTGCGCTCGCCGCCTTCCGCTGCGTGTCGTGTCTCCCCCTCCCGCAGTAATTTTCTGCGGAAACAATAGCAAATATCAGCGTTTATTTGCGCAGGGGCCGCTGGCGGGGCGGGGCGAGGGCGGCTCAGCCCGCACAATGGGGGCTTTGTTGGGCGCACAGGGCTCCTCTGTGCCGGAGCCGCCGGGCTCAGCCCCGCTCCCCCGTGCCCCCGCCGCGGCTCCGGGGCAGCAGAAAGCACCGTCAGATCAGAGGGAAAACGCGAGCCAGGTTTAAAGTTAGTGCTGACACCCCACGGAGCGTAGCTAATCAGCGGGAGAAGCATCTCTGAGCGTAGCTAGCAGATGGGAAAGTCCCCGAGAGGTCTTGAGCTCATTGGGCGTGGGTTTGAACACCAGCGGTGGTATCGGAAGGAGAAACTGTTAGATTGGGGTGCAGGGACCGTCTGGAGGAGGGAAGAGGCTCCATGCCAGGCATCCATCTCGTTTCGGTGGTGAGAAGTCAATATTTGAGCCTTTGGGAGCTCTCTGATTTCTTAATGAGATGAACATCTTGTTCCCTTGCTCCCAGGCACACCATGGACACCACTGGCCACAGCGTCCTCCTCCTCCAGCAGCTGAACATGCAGCGAGAGTTTGGCTTTCTGTGTGACTGCACAGTTGCTATTGGAGATGTTTACTTCAAAGCCCACAGAGCGGTGCTCGCTGCTTTTTCAAACTATTTTAAGATGATATTTATTCATCAGACAAGGTAAGAACATACAGATCTCTTCCTATCCTTCTACGACTCTCAGCATTCTGCTTTTTCTTCTTTCTAAAGGTATAAAAGTCTAAAAGAGTATAAAATGGGGATGTTAGGTGGCCTGAGATTATTTTCCTAACCCAGCACAGGCCTTGGCTCTCTAAACAATCCCAGTCCAGAAAGCACCGCCCTTTAAAACCACTTTCTTAGTCAGCATATGGCAACATCAGACCCTGCATTTTGGACATGAGACATTTGTGTGACCAGATAAATAAAACATGTAAGTACCACCATCTTCCTGCAGTGAGAACCTTGCAGATTTCGAATCCAGGGATATCCTGGTACCTCCTGCCCATGTGCAGTATGTCCAGTACTTTGCCTTAGGTTGTAGTCAAGCTTGCTGGGTGAGACTGTCCTTTCTGGCAGGATCCACAGGCTTGAAACAAACGAGAAGCTGTGGCCTTATCACAGTTCTGCGCTTCAGGCTCTTGCAGATAAGGGCCGAGACTGAAATCATCAATTCATTTCAAGCTGTTGTTCACATGCTTCACCTGGCCAGGTCAGGAGTTGTTCTGCAGGTATTTGAACAGCAGTGCCGAGGTCTGGCCTCTGATCTGGGGCTGGCTGCTTGTGATCGATTAAACCCTTCTTCATTCCCCTTCCTTTCTGAGGGTCGTGGCCTGCAGCACCTCTGCAAGATAATCTTTAGGATCAGCTGCATCGCCCCTTGGCTGGAAGTGAGATGAGTTAACTGCCCTTCCCTATGGATGTTGTTTGCTGACACTTAAGTGCAATACTCATAAAGATTACACAGTACTGGCAGCTGAACTTACTGCTCCAGTGAATTGAGTGGCACACACTGGCGATGCACAGCTTGCATGGCATCGCTGCGGTGCCGTGTCGCTGCAGCTGGCTCTGCGTGGGAGGGATGGGGTGGCCAGGGTCAGGTGGCTGGTCACTCACACCAGCCTCAGCTGCAGTTGTGCACGTGGTCTTCAGAATCACAGGGATAAACACAGACTTGGGCACTTGGCTTTGCAAACAGAGCTTCTGCACTTCTGCAGGGCTTGGCAGGGAGTGCTGCTTGTAAAAGCGCTCTCACAGCAAATGGGCAGGTAATGGATCAGGATTTGGGTCCCTGTATGTACTTAATCATCTGTTTTGTTTCAGCGAGTGCATAAAAATTCAGCCTACAGACATCCAGCCTGACATATTTAGTTACTTGTTACATATCATGTATACTGGGAAAGGGCCAAAGCAGACTGTCAGCCAGAGCCGACTGGAGGAGGGCATCCGCTTTCTGCACGCAGACCACCTCTCCCACATCGCCATCGAGATGAACCAGGCCTTCTCCCCAGAGCCGGTCCAGTCCTCCAACTTGTACGGGATCCAGATCTCCACGGCACACAAGCTGGCAAAGGAGCGCCTGGGGGCGAAGGAGAGCCTGCCCAAGGCGGGCGGCAGGTCTGCGGCCCAGGGCGAGCACCCCCAGCTGCAGCTGTCCCTGGCCATCGGCCTGGACGACGGCCCCCTGGACCAGCAGGTCGCTCGCCCCTCGGCCCAGCCCGCGGCTCTCGCCAAGCCGGCAGAGGAGCGCCCAAAGCTCTCGGTTTCCATAAAGCAGGAGAGGTGCGACTCGGAGCCCGTGGTGTCCCAGAGCTGCACCCCTCCTTCTCCAGAGGCAGCGAGCCCCATCCTCGCCAAGGGCAGCCTCAAGGTGCACTTGTGCCACTACTGCGGGGAGCGCTTCGACTCGCGGGAGGGGCTGCGGCAGCACTTGCACACCCACGTCTCGGGCTCGCTGCCCTTCGGCGTCCCGGCCTCCATCCTGGAGAGCAGCGACCTGGGGGAGGTGCAGCCTCTGGCTGAGGACAGGGAGCCTGGGGATGGCCATCGCCTCGGGGCCTTCCTCCTCAAGGAGGACGAGCATCAGCTGGAGCATCCGAGCTGCAGCGACCTGGAGCCTCTGCAGATCGGGCAGCTCTCCCTCATCTCCAAGGACCACGAACCGGTGGAGTTGAACTGTAACTTTTCTTTCTCAAGAAAGAGAAAGATCAGCTGCACCGTCTGCGGCCGCGCGTTTTTCCGGAAGAGCCAGCTGCTGGAGCACATGTACACGCACAGGGGGAAGCAGCACAAGTACAGCCGCTGCCAGCGGCTGGAGAGCCCCACCACCCCCAGGTTTCACCCTTACTGTGACAGCGAGAGTGTGGGTAAGAGCTCCAGCTTGCCCCAAGACCACTTAGATGAATGTATACTGGAGTCAGATCTCATCCAAGAAAGCGTCGATACGATCCTGGTAGAGTAATTCTCCCCCTTCAGGTCCTGAAACTGGATGTTTTGGCATTCTCCACCTAGGGAGTGGCTGCTCTGTGCAGCTGATTTTCTTGAACCACCATTCCCCTCACCGCTGATATAACTGTGAAGGACTGTGTACTTTGACTTGTGTACTTGCTTTTTTACTTCTCTAACTTTTAAACTCGAGCTAATTCCCATCTAAGTCCTTCTTGGAAGCCTCTATGTAACTCAGTTATGTTTTTCCTGAATGTGAACTTATTCCTACTCTGCTTTGCTGGAGTAAAGGCCGTAGTGCTGGGTGTGAGGTTTAAACATTGTCTAGTACTCTGTGTGGTGCCTAGGACTCTTTGTATCCCATAGAATTGCTCTTCTGAAACCAGATGGATGGAAGTGTAGAGGGAAATATGTATTGTGTTTCCCAAACAGTTTGTTTTTAATGAAAATAAATATCTCAAGGAGATGAATCCTGAAGTTCATGTTGTTCATGTAACTGCAGTTAATAAATCTCTGCATAAACATTTGCAGGAGCCATAAGGCTGCTCTTTTCAAGGGAATTGGCAGTGTTGATGTAGGGGTGGCAACCTTCATTTTGACAAGCCCTGGAGTCCTCATCTGTCTTCTAAATTTACTTTTAAGCTCTAGGGATTTGCATGTGTTTTTCCTCCTTCCTACTCCTCCCTCGTTCACCGCTACTGCATAAGCGAGGACAGATTTTGATGCCCCTCTAGGACCATGTTCCATTATTGGACTGTCTTCTCTGCAGGGAGGAAGGAAAGCTGCAAAGGAGTGTCCTCTCTTCTTTGAGAGGAGACATACCCTAACTTAAGTCTTCACAGGTTTAAATGCCACACACGTATTTTCTGAGTGAAAATGATTTCTGACTTTATAAACAGCTTGGAGTAAACACATTCTTAAATATTACAATCTGTATATTTGCTCAGAGCAAATACACAGCGTGTTATTTTTCCTCTGTTTGCAGAGCCACTGAAATGGTAACACGCAAGGTTTTTGCCTTTCATGTAATCATATGGTTTGGGCTGGAAGGGACATTAAAGATGATCTAGTTGCAACCCCCCTACCATGGCCAGGGACACCTTCCACTAGACCAGGTTGCTCAAAGCTCCATCCAGCTTTTCATTTATCATTACTTGTTATCTGAAGGGTAATATCCAAGAAGGTCTTAAAATACACATGCCTCTTGAATTCATAGTTTGTTCCTCTCTAGTTTTTATCCCAGGCTTCCCACCAGATGGGCTGCAGCCCACCCTCAGAGATGCTGTTACCAGAAGGCCCCGAGGAGGCACACCAAGTTCTTAGAGAGCAGAGGTCTCCTCTGCAGCGCAGAGCAAAAGCCTTGTGAGCTGCTTCCATGATCTCTTCACCCAGTTTTTGAGAAACTGGAGGCTTCCTGCCAGTCCTGGTGGAGCCCAGTCATTGCCTTTGGGAAGGGGGAGCCTGAACAATGGTGAGAACAGTCTGCTGTCAGAACGCCTGCTCCTCTTTGTAGTCGGGACTCTTGAGCTGTCTTTGATATTGTCTTGGAGCAAGAGCTGCAATTAAATCACTGCTGAATTAAAAGACCATCTGAGGTCTTTGTAAGGGCAGTTGCTGCTTCTCCTGGGCAGGGAGCTGCACACTCCAGGGGATGGATTGGCCACTGAGAGCAGCCAAATTGTGTTTCAAGACAAAGGGGCAAAACAACCAGTCCCTGAGCCTGCTGAGATGATGTTGCAAAATGCAGGCTGTGGCTTGGGGTGTGCTTTCCTGCAAGCCCCAGTGCTCCTTTTGCTGTGTGTACCCACTAAAGCTGCTCTGGTGTGAACACATTTGAACTCTGCTTAAAACGCCACTCTTTAAAACAAGCAAACAAACAGAACCGAGCCGACACCCAAGCCTGTGAACGCTGCATCTGAGCACGGAGGCATTCACACAGAGCATTTCCTAGAAGAGAGCCTTCTGCCTCTCTCCCAGCCTAATAGCATCAGCTAAATCACATCCAGCACAAGCTGCTCATAACTGGGCAAATGCCCTCCAGCTTCCACTGACCTCTATTTCTACATGATGGGTAAAAAAAAAAAAAAAAAAAATTTAAGAAAAGGAGGTATTTTATGGTCTGTCCCTATTTGTATGTGACACTTCACTGAGCAGGCTGGCTGCTCTGGGTGCTGCTTGCTTCCCTTGGCTTCCTACATGTAATTTAAAAACAGAGAAGCGTTTGCTGGGGTGGCTAGAGCTGTAGAGATGAGCTGTAGAGGGACTGAATATCTACCATTCAGTCAGCAGATAAGCACCTCACTTAGTCAAATAAGTGCCTAACTTGCCCGAAGTAATTGGTACTGAAAGTCAAAGGGCTCCTGATGTCTCTGCAGAGGTAACAGGGTGGTGGTAATAGAGCTCAGTACTGGGGGCAGCAGCAGGGACAGCAAGCAGCAGTGCCCAGGGCATCTCTGGGACACGCTGCTCACCCTCAGGTGCGTGGGCTGGACTGTTCTGTTCGCTTCTTGCCCATTAAAAAGGGAGCTTTTATAAAAGCTGTAATCTCGGGTAAAAGAGCCAAACGTCACTCAGCTGTATGTGCTGTAGGAGTGACTCCATGGCACTGGCTGCAAACACCCCAGCAAAGCCAAAAGGAGACGTAAACCAGGGCTGGGTTCATGCCCCGTGTATCCTTGAAAAGATACAACTGTAAACAATTGTTTTCTGTTATCCTCACACCCCCTTTTAAAGGTGTACTTTAGTTAACCTTTGTGGGACTGAACATCTGTGACATCAAACATCTGCCAAAGGCATTTTTTTTGCATCATTTGCAATACAAGAATGCATTTTCAGCAGTTTTCTACTGCAAGTGTTAAAGCACTGTTATAATTAAAGCAGCAGGAAAAGCTGGAGACAGAAGTCATCAGCTCCGAGTTATGTTAACATAAAAACATCATTCTCTCATTCTTTCTGTTCTTATGAATAGAAAATGATTTTACAGGGCAGTTACATTTGCTAAGCAAGGGCAGCAGCTGCCCCTGGATAAATCATGAGAAGTTTTATTACTGTATGTGGAAGACACTTGAATTACTGAGTGCTTAACCTTTATGCCTGTGCATGCTTGGAAATCTGCCTGACTTGCACGGCTGGTTTTGACAAATACTCATTTCTTGTTGGGGTTTGTTTGTTTGTTTTTTTAATAAAAACCTAAAAAATTTTGTCACAGTGTGCAGAATAATTATACCACTGATTCCTTCCAGATATGTGTGATTGGTTAATAGATTCACATGGGCTTAGGCAAAAAAAACCCCAGGGTGGGAATACATCAAGGCTGTAAGTCCCAAAGCTCCAGGGGATCCTTGGAGATTTGCCTTGTGCTCTGGAGGGGTCCCATCATTAGGGGTACTGAGCTGATGAACCACAGTCATTAAATGCCTTCTCTTTGGGCTCTGCAGCTCATGTTTTATGTAAAGATGGGAAGATTTGGGCTCAGACCCCCCCAGCCAAGCCCCTGAGCATGAGCAGACTCCTCAGCCAGGTCAGGTGAACCTCTGAAATGCCACTAAGTGCAGCGGTGGCTGTCATCATGTATCTGGGTGCTGGTTCCAAAATGCTGACTGCACATTAGCTGGCTCAGCCACCAGAGCATGAGAAACAGTTTCAAGATAGGTAATTTGAAATATTTTGAAATATTTTTAGTGCTCTGATGCTGCTGGATCCAACAGGGTCTGTGTTTCTCAGGCTTCTTAGGATGCATTGAAGTGTGTGGACAAAGTGTATCTATCCCCCTTGCAGTGTGGGGTCTGGAGAATCTTGCTTTTGTGCACACTGAGAAGGTTGAACAGGGAAATGAAACTTGCTGTTGGGATGTAGACCTGAAGCAGTGAGCATTACAGTTAAAAACAAGGCCATGAAATGTTGCTATGATGACATTTCATTTCTTCAGTGTAATGCTGATACTGAATAGTTTTTCTGGTATTTTGGAGTATTTATCCTGTGTAAGTGAAGCCTTCGGAACTGCAGTGAAAAGTGACCTCAGCATAGGCAATTCAGCATCACTGAAGGGAACCATGGGCTATCAGTGGCCAAACTGAGAGGTTTCTTCATGGCTTATGGAAGGCCTCCCACAGCAATCAGCCAACCAGGTCGTGCTGTCCCTCTGCCATGATCTTCAGATTCCCTGTTCAATAAAACTCAGTCTCTTCCCTTCTTGTCCAGGATTGCCAAAACAACTGCAACAGAGTGGGCTTCCCAGCAGTCCAGCACTAGGAAAATATATTCTGAGCAATAAGAAATGGTGACGAAAAAGGTAATGAGGATGGATGTACCCTAAATTACATGCTGGTTAAATATTTACCACCAGAGCTGTGTCAAGACAGCTCCCTGAGATGCAATCGCAGCATCTACAGATTTGCATGTTTCATTAAGAAAAAGTAATGACACAACTTCAAAAGCAGCCTAGGAGAGGAAATGTTCTCCACCAGCTATTCCAAACCAGAGGCTGCACCCTCGGAACAAAGGCAGGGCAAAGCTCTCAGCCTTCTCTGCTGCACTGGGTTTCACCTGAGTGAAGATGGCCCTGGGAAGCTTTAGGGGTTCCAGGCAGCTCGTACCTTGGGGGTACCTCCCGGGATGCACAGGGCAGTGCAGCAATGTTTAGTCCATGTGAATCCTCCTGTTGCTGGCACAAGCGCCGTAAGAAAACACTGTCCAAAGCCTCTGTCCCTCCTGGCAATCGCTGGGATTTGCAACCCATTGGTTTTAGGACATAAAGCCAGCTAGAGGCGCCAGGGCAGGGAATCCAGGGCAGCGAGCCATCGAGGGCTGATGAATGCAGGAGAAGAACCCCGTGGCAGGCAGTCAGTGGTGTCAGCCACCGAGACAGGATCCAGCGGTGGGCGTGCAGCCTCGCCGAGCTCGGGCCGAAGCAGCGGGAGCGGCGGCTGCTGCTCGGCGTCACCCCTTTGCCCGCAGCCATCCCGGGAGGGACCCGCTCCGGCAGCGGTCGCCTCCGCCCCCCGCAGCACCGCCGGAGCCGGCAGGGCAGGCGCCCCAGCTGTCATTAGGGCCGAGCATCCCCCACCAGGCTGTTTTCCTCATTCGCTTACTCATCGCGCTGGTGTCGGGGCGCGGGTGCGCCTTCCTGTTGTGCCTGTTGCACTCGCCGGCCGGGCCCCAGCCCGCTCCCGCTGCCCGCAGGCTGCCCGGCACTCCTCAGGGAGCTTCGGCACGCAAGGCTCCCAGCGCCTGGGCCTCCCCTGCCTTGCTCCAGCTAGGAAATGGAATGCAAATCGGGTTTCAGGCTGTCTGGGCTGCGCCGGAGCCCGACGCCTTCGTGCAGCGCAGCCGGGGAGGTTTGGCAGGCCGGGAGCGGCGGGGGCTGCCGGCAGCGGCGGGGACGCGCCGCTCCCCCTTCCCGGGGACGCTCAGGCGCTCCGCAGGAGTCGCAGTCCTTGCGCTTCCCAGCCAGCTGCCACATCGGCGGGCTCCCGTCGCGCCGAGCTGTCACCGCGCTGAGCCCTGACACACCGGCGCCGCGGCCTCGAGTCTTCATTAAAATGGCAAATGCTGAGAGCAAATGTGACACGAGTGCTGGCGCTGGGGCGCAGAGGTGACACCCATCCCTCTCCAGATGGAAATCTCTCAGGGACAAGGGCAGAGGGATGCTTGGTGTGTCCGTGCTCCGGTAAGGGCCCGGCACTGGAAAGGCACCTCCCGAAAGGACGGCGGGACGTGCAGAAGGGACCCTGCTGGAGCACCCATCTTGACAGGCGGTGTCACCCCTTCCAGATTAAAGAGGTTTGGAAGGCAGATCTCCACGAGGTCCTAACTTAAGGACTGACAGGGTGACTGCCAGCTCGAGCTGCAGATGATACTTTCATCTTAACAATCTGAATTGCAAAACATGTTTTTTTACTGTCTCCCTCCCTTTTGTATCCAGCCTGCTTGTCAGTTTTTATATAACAAAACCCACTTTAAAATGCTGGGTTGGGTATTTTTGCTGAAATCCACTTTTTGGCTAAGTGGACTTTAACCCCACAGCAGAAAAATCCCATCATTTGGCACAGAACTGCACTCTTCACAATTCTCTGCAAAAGAAAGACACGTGAAAGCCGTGCCTCCTAAAAAATGTTAACCTATATTGTACCTTAAATAACTGTATAAGAAATAACATCCTCTGATTAGTTTTTTTTTTTAAGTCACATTTAATGTTAAGATTTTTTTCTGTTTGCAAATGAAAAGTATTTCATTATTTTAGTACTATCCAACAAGAGCTGACAAGAACCATTTCTCTGGGAAATAAAACTGCAGAGGTAAAATCATATTAAAGCAATTATTTAAATCAATCTGTTTCCTTGGAGCAGTTCATTTTGAGTTACTCATGTTGAAAGGTTCTATCTATAACACAGGAAACATTAGGGCTTCACTGCCTGTAACATGTGGGTCTGGCTTCCATCCATCCATCCATCCATCCATCCATCCATCCATCCATCCATCCATCCATCCATCCATCCATCCATCCATCCATCCCAAGTGCAAACCAGGATTTCCATGTATTTTGTGAATTTACTCAATTTCTTACATTTGTGGAAAAAAAACCCCAAAAACAACAAAACAAAAACAACCAACCCAAACTCCACAAAAACAAAACCCCCCACAACTGCACCTTCACTTTTATGCATGTTGCATATGAGAATGTCCCTGATTTAAGCAGGGATTGCACCTTGGATTCAAACACCAGATTCCTGGCTGCTGTAGAGTCAGTCCTTTGAAGCCTATGGAGCTGCCATGACCTTCAGCAGCTGGAGATCCAGCCCTGTGCATTTCTAATCCACTTCTGGTGTCCCAGGGCACGAAAGAAAATGCAATATTTGTTTGTGCTATCATTGTCTACTGGCAGTTTCCACAAGGAACTTTTCAATGGACACACTTGTTTTCTGCTGGGCTCAGTGTTGACTTAACAGGAAAGCTTTTTATCCCCCTGGAAGTCTTTCTGGGTATGAGTTATACTATTTAAACACCCTTGTCTGCTGCTAATATAAAAAAGCTGTGGGAGATGAAAATATTCAAAATGACACAGCAAAGCAGGGCTAGGGAACTTGTTGGATATAGAGCTGAATTGTCCCTACTGAGGAGAGCACTGGAAACATCTGGGACAAAAGCAGCAGCACAAGCTGTGGGGTGAGCAGAACAACCACTTCCATAATTCAGAGGGCAGTGAGCAATGAATTTCTGGGTAAGGAGCCAGACAGCTCAGAAGCAAACTGAATGGGGCTATAAAAATGATTGGATATCAGGAAAAAGTTCTTCCCTGAGAGAAGAGTCCAGCATTGGAACAGGCTGTGCAGGGCAGTGTGGACTCACCATCCCTGGAGGGATTTAAAAAACAGGTAGATGTGCCACCTGGGGACATGGTTTATTGGTGGCCTTGGCAGTGCTTGGTGATCTTGGAGGTCTTTTCCAACCTGAATGATCCTGTGACCTATGATAATTCCAGATTATTTTAGCTGTTGGTGAGGATGATGGTCCTAAAGCCAGGTCACCCTTCGGTGCTCTGGCACAGCCACATCCTCACAGGTTCCCTGGCCCGGCACTCTCTCACAATAGTAAATTTATCATTCCTTCTATGAAAGAATAAATGTTTTATTAATGTTCTACTCTCTAATCACAAGGAAGGATAGAGAGTCTTAATTAAGTCATTAGCGGCTGTTATGAGCCTATATTTTGTTCTGTAAACCTGAAAGAATAAATAGTATTAATACTATTAAAAATGTATGACTTCTTTCCCCCGTATTTTGTGTATGTTTTAAACTGTCTCAAGAAATTACATGAAGGATGTTATGCAAAAAAAACCAGTTAGGGTGTGGGACCAGTTTGAACTGTCACGAAAAGTGCCAAAGCACCAAATGTGCTGCTCCCCCTCCCAAAATGCCAGCCCCAACCTGAACACTGTCAGCACCAAACTGTGCACCTGGAAACAGCAATTCCAAGCCTTGGGACCAGGAAGCAGGAGCCAGCAGCTCGCAGAGAAAACCAAACCACCTGCATGGAATCAGAGCTGTGCCATTCCATGGGCAGTGGGGTTTGACCCTTGTCAGTCTGCAGGGCCTCAAACATTCTCCTCTGGTGCCATGGGGTGTCTAATAGGGAATTTAACCATGGGGCAGCAGGATGACTTTTCTTAGCTGCCAGAGATTTGTGATCCTTCACAAATTCCTTATAGCAGTCCCTGGGCAGCCAGGACTCTGTAGTGGGAATGACTGACCAGCAACCAAAAGGAAATGTCATAGAAATGGCAGAGGAGGAGCAAACCTCCAAAGAATTTGGATCTGCCACCAACATTAAGATTTCTCTCTGCTCACTGTATGACTGCCTGAAAAAGCTGGACGCAACGGAGTACCACTGTGAGTTAATCCTTTCACATATAAAATCTCTCCATAGCTGCCCACTCAATCACAAGGCAAGAAAACAACAGGTACATTCAGCTTTAATGAAATAATCATCAGTTCTATGTACAGCTGTAACAGAGGGAAAACAGCTACAAGAGAGGATGCAAACCCAACCCCCTGACATGGAGCAAGTCACAGGGCAGGGCTGGACTAAGCATTTCTGCCATTCTCCTTTTTTGAAGACGTGTTTTGCCTAAAAGGCAATACTGAAATAACACGAAATCCTCCCAAAACAGCTCAGCAGGCTGAGAGGATGACAGCCTGGCCCTGTGGGGTAATTTTGTGTTTATTTACTAAAGCCTGGACATCCTCCTCTGCAGCTGACTCCAGTGGGATCCCACAGCAATGCTGCAGCCCTTTGCTCAGCACCAGCCTGCCTCAGTGTCCAGTGTAATCCCACAAGCCACTCCCAGCACCAGGATGGCTCTTCCCGGGGTGCTGCGGCAGCTCCAAAGGTACATCTAAAAGTCCTTTAAAAGTCCCTTTTTCAAAACTATGGGAAAATACCTGGAAGGACCAGTATGAAGTACAAAGCCATTAAAATTGTACACACTGAATTATCAATAGCTGATAACTTAATAAACAAATTCACAGGAAAAAAAAAAAAAGACACTTTTTTTCTTTACCACCCTCTGGGTTTTTTAAGATTTACTTGCACGAAGATGAGCTGTGGCTCTTGCTGCTCGCAGTCCTCTCGTGACATCGAGGAGATGTTTTATCGAGGTTTCAAACACGGCTGTGCACCAGGTACGAGGGACAGGTACAGCCCCTGTATTTTAGCAGGAATCCAAAGTCTGCGCTGGGAAGGGAAATCTCAGCGCATGGCCAGTGAGCAATCGCCAAGCGCGGCTGCTGTTTCTGTGCCGGCTGAGGAACACGCAGGAGAATTTTCTCAGAGGAGCACACTGCCTTGCCCACAGCTGGACGCAAATCCCAGCCACGCAGATGCAATCCCATATTATTAAAGGCCCCTTTCTCCTGGAGAGCTGGGGGTGATGCTCGCACACACACGCTGCGCCGGTGCAAGCCCCTCGGGGCAGGGCACTTCGCGGGGTTTGACAGCAGTAGGCTTGTCCAGGCATTTTCCAGCCATGTCCTCAGGCCCTTATGTCTGGATGTTTTCCCCTGAGGACTTTGGTAAGACTGCTCCAGCATTTCCCTGCATGTTTCAGAGCGAGCTACATGGCGTGCCAGAGCCTGGTGGCAGCGAGCCGGGCATAATGCACGGTTCCCAAGGGATGCCGGGGCTGGGTGAAGGCAGGAGGGCTTTGCGGCGAGCGGGGAGTGGTGCGGGACAGGCTGCCGCCAGCAGCCAGGGATGCCAGCGGCACTCAGACCAAATCAAAGCAATCCCAGCGCCGGCAGCACATTGCAGCTTCCCAAACTATGTTGACTGCTAACACGCATGCAGCTCACTGCTAATTATATCGCATGCCATGTATAAAAAAATATGCTACATCTGAGGAGAGCTTCACCACGACACCGGGATGGGGACGGAGGACGGCGAGGGAGGAGAGGGGCTGCCTGCGGCAGGGATGCTCCCGCCCAGCCCACGCCCGTGATGCCGCAGGGAATTTTGCCCGTTGAGTTCAATGGTGCGAGAAAGGCCCCGCAGCAAACGAGGCGCTGTCGCTTTCTTGGCATTCGCACAGCCCGGGGACAGCAAGGCGAGGCTGATGCTGAGCTTTACCGCGTCTGGAGATGCACAGGCTGCTCCTGACAGGGGGAGAGGCCGAGTGAAGGCGAGAGCTCGCTGGAACCCGCCGGCTTCATGCGACAGCACTGACCGCGGTTCCTGGCGCCTGTGCCTAGCGAGGGCCTGTTCACAGCACAAAACACAGCCTGGCACTGATGTTTTCTTGTTAATATTGCAGACACTTTGCTCTTCCTCATCTGCAATAAAGCCCCAGCAAGCCTCCAGCTGTTTCAGCGTGCCCCGAATCCAGCCCAGCAGCGGGTCAGGCACTCACTGCCTCTCAGGACCTTTCTTCAAACACATGGTATGTACAGATCTACAGCATGAGCAGCAGGGAAACAGGGCATGGGTGACAGCAGAAACGTGGCCTTGACATAAATGTGCCAATAAGTGAAAATACAGTCACTGTAACACCTTAATTTTTCCGCTGCTGTGGTCAGTGGCACTGTCTGAAGCCCCAGGGGACACACTGCACTCAGCAGGGTCTGCCCACATCCCGGGATCTGTTTCACATAGACACAACTGAACGGGCATGCAGAATTAACTACACCTCGGCCCCGGGAGCTCTCCCAGTTCTCCACACACCCTGCAGGCCAAATGGAGCTTGAAATCACTCCCTCTACTCTTTCTCTCTGCGGCAAGGCTGCCATCACAGAAAGCTGTTGTGTTTATTCTGTTCCAGGGCCATTTCGTTGACCAGCTGCTCTATGGATGACTGAATGGCCGCCTTCACAAGGGAAGAGGCAGTTTCTATGAGGAGCAACTCATACTGCTCCCCAGTTCTGTGCCCCTGGTCACCCAGACCTTTCTCCTCTGCCTGGGGACCGCCACCAGCCTCGGGGCCCTCTTTTTGACCAACGTCAGCATTCCTGTTGGATTTTTTATTCCCTTTTTGCTTTTTTTGGCGCAAAACTGGGGACGGCTCATAGGCCTGGTCAGAGTCGGTGTTATCAGAGTCCTCAGCTTCGGTGATGGTGATAACGATGCTGACACCAGCACCGGCATTTGCTTCTAATACCAGATGGCTGGAGCATTCCTGCACACTTGCTGCCTCTTGCACACTCACTGCCTCCTGCACACTTGCTGCATCCTTCATGCTTGCTACATCCTGTGCACTCACTGCATCCTGCACATTCACTGCCTCTAGCACACTCACCACATCCTGCACACTCGCTGCCTCCTGTGCACTCGCTGCCTCCTGTGCACTCGCTGCCTCCTGTGCACTCGCTGCCTCCTGCACACTCGTGGCATCCTGCATGCTTGGTGTATCCTGCACACTCACTACATCCTTCACACTCATTGCATCCTGCACATTCGCTGCATCCTGCACACCTGCTGCATCCTGCACACTCGCTGCATCCTGCACACCTGCTGCATCCTGCACACTCGCTGCATCCTGCACACTCATTGCATCCTTCACACTCGCTGCCTCTTGCACACTCGCCACATCCTTCACACTCACCGCATCCTTCACACTCATTGCATCCTGCACACTCGTTGCATCCTGCACACTCACTGCATCCTGCACACTCACTGCATCCTGCACACTCGCGGCATCCTGCACACTCGCCACATCCTTCACACTCGTTGCATCCTGCACACTCACTGCATCCTGCACACTCGCCGCATCCTGCACATTTGCTGCATCCTTCACACTTGTTGCATCCTTCACACTCGCTGCATCCTGCACACTCGCTGCATCCTGCACACTCGCTGCCTCTTGCACACTCGCTGCCTCTTGCACACTCGCTGCATCACTTCCAGATGCCAACTCACTGAGGTCAGTTTCAGTCTCCTCAGCTTTGCCCTCCTTAGGGAGATTCGTGCTCTTTTCCAATTCATCCCTTTCAGGCATCTCTTTGCAGATATTAGGGATTTCCTGCCACTCTGTGATTTCAGGGGCATTGTCAGGTTGATCTTTAGAAACAGGCGCTTCGGGAGCAACTTCCCTGCCCTCCACATTGTCGGTGGTTTGGGGTACTCTCCCTTCCTGCAGTTTCTCCTGGGCTGTTTCATCAACTGTCTCTGAATCAGTTTTCTCCAACTGAACAGTGCACTCCAAATGTTCCTCTGCATCACGTGTGGGCTCTGTCAAGGGCTCACTCTTCCCAACAGAGGTGTCACTTTCCTTTGCTGTATCGTGGTCCTCTTTCACTGCATCCTGGTCCTCCTTCACTATATCCTGATATTCTTTCATTGTATCCTGGTCCTCTTTCATTCTATGCTGCTCCTGCTTCACCGTATCCTGCTCCTCCTGAGCAGAGGCTGGGCTGAAGGATTCAGATTTGTCCGTCGGGGCCAAATCCTCTGGCTCTTCACTGGCCTTATTCACAACACCCATCACTTCATTTGCTTGAACACTGCCCTCTGACTCCTCCACTGCTTCTGAGGGGCTGAGTTTTTTCTTGCCTCTGGAGAACCTCACACAGGGCATCTTCACCCCAGAGCTCACCCGTTTCTTTGGGAGGTCTCGTGCACAGCTCTCCTCAGCATCCACCTCCAGCTGCACTTGGGAATCAGAGGGCACCTTCTTCCGTGAGGAGGACTTCTGCCTTCTCTGAGGTCTGGCAAGGTTTTTGATGGCTGCCCAGGTTCCTTTGGAGGATCGTGATGGATTGGAAGCTTTTGCCTCCTCTTGGTCACTGCTGACACATTGGCTTTTCTCCTCTGAGGCTCCTTCGCACGTATCCTTCACAGTCAGCCCCTTCTTACAGGACTTCTTCCGCTTCTTAAAACAGAGCATGGAGGGTTTTTTTGCTTGTTCCTCTGGTGGGGAACATGTGGCCCCTGTGCTGGGAGTCTCTGCCTCTCTTGGGTTCTCCATTTGAATTTCCTTAGCTGCCTTCACCATATTCTCTTCTCCTTTGTTGGCGTTGTGCTGCCGATTTTCCTGATCAATGCTTCAGACACAAGAACTGCAGAGATGCTCAAAGAGCATTTTTTCCTCAAATAGATTTCCAAATAACATTAGTTGCTTTGTAATGAGCCTATGTGGCAGTGAGAAGAAGTTCTGCTGGAGCTGTCGCATCCACTTTATGACTCCCACTTTGCCTTATTACTCACTTTATCACCTCTCCAAGGAATCCCGGGTAGATGTGGAGTTGAACAGGCTTCTCCTTGGCTTTGCTGGCCTCAGTCACTCTCATCTCCGGAGCAACCCACTTCCAGCTGTGCTTGCTCTAACTGTATAATGGCCAGTCTGACATACCTTTTTTTGCCCCCAAAGGATGACAAATCAAGCCAAGAATTAACAATTTTTATTCACCCCACGGACCTGGAAGGAACTTGCACTTTGTGAGCTCTCTGCAATTCCACATTGCCCAGGGAGCTTGATTGAAGCACCAAGTGGAACCAGCGGCTGTTTTCCGCCCCCCAGTGACAAGGTCAGATGCTGCTTTGCCTTGGCTTTGGTTTCTGCTTCAGTTCCCCTTGCGTGTTACATGAAATTTGCTGCAAAGCATGACCGAGGCTGTCATCTTTTTATCTGGAACACAATAAATGAGTGATAAGACCCGTAGAGAAATTTTTAAAAAGTACTAAAAAGTTTTTTCACCCTAAACATTTCATTTTGTGAGGCAGACCAGGGCTGGATGCACTATAGCAGGTTTTCTTTCACTAATTAGCATCAATATCCAAAGGCAAAATAAGGCCACAAGACGTCAACTCAGTTATGTTCCATCACAGAAAGTACTATTTTGCTATTTTATGTGGTAAAAAGGGACTTTTTAAAATATAACTGCCCATATTATGGCGAGTACTTATTACACAGGCACACACATATTTCCTTCTCCTACGGTTTGCTAAATCCTTTCCCCACTGCTCCATATGCACTTATAGTTCCAGCTAGGGAAATTACACCCTGAGACAGCAGATATTTTTATCTTTAATGCACCATATGACAATATGCAAAAACAGAGAATACAAAAAAGGAGGCTTGAGGAATACAAAAGCGAAATCACATGGCAAGAAGGGAGCTTATTTATACTACGTGCATGCCTCCCATGGCAACCTCAATTAACACCGTGTGTGCTCATCAAAGACATGATGTTGTAAGATGTGTGTCAACCTTAGCAAAAAAAAAAAAAAAAACCCTGCCTCGAAATATCATCAGAACCTTTTGGACAGAACGATGCAAAAAGGTGTTACCACAAACAGACCAACTTCTGCAGGACGGGCTCGGGGGCTCCGGGCAGGGCTTTACACGGCATTTCGTGCTCTGCTTTTCAGGAGGAGGGTGATTAAAAGGGGGTTCCGGGGCACGCTTCCCCCGCAGCACATCTGGGTTTTTAAAAAATGATTATTATTTCAATTAGACTATTTTAAGGGGAGACCGAGCGGAGCTGTCAGAGCCATGTGAGCGCGCACCCGCAGCAGCCGGTGCCCCGAGCGCATCCCGCAGCCCGGCTCCGCCGCCCCCGCGCCCGGGAAGTTTTGGGGGCGTTCGCGGGTGCGCAGCAGGACCCGCCCGGCAGCGCCGCTCCCCCGCCCGGCACGGGGAGCCCCTCAGAGCCGGACCCCTCCGAGGGCATGCGGGGCTCCGAGGGCAGCGACCGCCGAGGCGGCCCCGGGACGCCGCTCGTGTGGCCG
>VZSE01011972.1:1195283-1238189 GCA_013398275.1 Promerops cafer
CCGCCGCCAGCCCCCGGCCCGCCCCCCGCCCGGCCCGGCTCCGCCGGCACCTGCTCGCCGCCTCCTTCCTCCTATGGGAAAGCATCTCTCCCTGCCCGCCGATCAGCATCCCTTTCCTCTCGCGGGGTAGCATCCCGCCCTGTGGCGGGATAGCAGCGCTCTTCTGGCGGGTAGCCGCCCTCCTGGTGGGGCAGGATCCCTCGCCCGCTGGCAGAGTAACCTTCCGTCCCTTCCCAGGCTGCGCACAGCAGCTGCAGACCCGAAAACCACCAACTTCAGCTCGAGGGGAAGGTCCTCCCAGAAATCGAGCTGCGGTTTGTAGTTTGGATCCCAGTGGCAGCAGGAGGCACCTGAGGGAGCCCGGAGCACACCCCGCGGGGAGGAGGGACCGCTGGGGTGTTCCTGGCTTTGTGGGAAGGGAGGGGTCTTGCTCTTGGCAGCTGTTTTTTGTGTCCCATCTGAAACCTTCACAGCTTTCAGCACTCACTGTTGGAGGTGCTGCAGGAGCTACACCTTTGGAGGTGGAGATAAGGACAGCCAGTCTTGGCTTCAAACTAATCCATGCCCAAAATACCAGAAAAGTGCCTCTTTCATCGGAGCCTTTCTTCTCTCCAAAGCAGCTGAGATCTGACTTTAAAAAAATCACATCTCCAGCTGTGATGATTGATGGGAGAGCCTCCAGAAAAAGGACTACCCAGTGCAGCTGATGAACTTCAGGAAACTGTAGTTGAGATGCCCAAACGTCCCCATTCATCTCCACGGGGAGCTGACGCCCACAAGGGATTTACAGCCATTAACTGCTTCACAGCATGTTTGCACACCAGAAACTGAGCAAAGCAGCACTCTGAACTTGCAAGTGGCTTCCAGCATAGGCCAGGCTTAGAAAAACACACATGACCTCTCCTCTCCTCAGGTTCTTCATGGGAAAAAGGGTACAAAATGGGTTAGTTGGGCTGAAATGCCAGCCAGGAGGCAGAAAAAGTGCATTGAACGTCACAAGGATTTGCCTTTTTAAAAGCTCCCCTCTGAGACATGTTTGCTCGCATTCACTCAGGATAATAAACTTCATTTGGAAACAGCTTCTCTCCTGAGGTGGGTGGTGGGTCCTAATTATGATCTACTGCTTTATTAAAGCCAAGCGAGGCCCCTCAATGCAAGGAGCTTTTCCCTCGTGGCAGCTGGAGGCAGGAGGGAGGGAAGCAGACAATGAGGATGGCTAACATGAGGATGAGGAAGGTGGTGGTGTGATGGAGGCAAGCTGCCATGAATCCCCTTAGGAACACTGCACAGAATCCAATCATTCCTGATGCTCCAGGGGCAGATGGTAGCACCAATGGCTGAGGTGAAAGAGAAATAAAAGGCAGGGTCTGTGGCAAGCAAAGGATCAGGTCATAAGTTGAGTAAGCTGGACAGAAGATCCTGGCCTAGCTGGATTCTGTTTTCTTTCTGTGGTGCTGGTGACACCCAACAAGTCAACCAAGCAACACCTTCTCCTCTTTCCTGTCCCCAGCACTACTCAAAAACACAAATCTGTGTTATTTCTTACAGGATGTGATGCAGTGCTTTCACAACAGCACAGCACGGGGAACGGATGGCTGGAACACCAGCTAAGGACCACTGAGAACAAATTTGTACATAATTAGTTTTTCTCTAAGCAACAGGAGAAGAGAACCACTGAGTACTTAGCTAGAAGAAATTAAGTGTCCTCTGTGTCCTATTTGATAGGACAAGACCTAGCTGGCACCCTCAGCTGCAAAGGAGAGTGTTAAAAAAATAACCTATTTATGTGTTCATCCTGCAAGAGAAAAGAGAGGTTGGAAGTGCAGGGTAGAAAACATTCCCCATTAATCTCTGGAGATGCTTGGGGCTGTTTTTTGGCCCTTGTGCTTTGTTGTTGTGCAGCAAACCCTTCAACAGCTCGTGCCTCATTGCAGGAGGGGGACTAGCAACCTCTTGAACCATCTCTCTCAAGCACATGGCTATGATCTCATGCTAAACTAAAAGGAGGCTAATCTTAGCATAAATTTGCACTTATCCCATCTTTCATAAGCATAAAATGAAGGTGGAACATAGAGCACTCACAGGAAAGCAGTGTAGCAGGGAAGATTAAATGTAGGAACTGACAGCAGACTTGGCACCATCCGCTCTGGCCCCCCGCTGCCAGGGAAGGCTGGGCCCACGAGCTGCAGGTGAAGAGGCACCCTCAGCCAGGCTGGGGGGCTGGGCAGCAATGGGGGAACCCCTCCTGACCCCCTGCAAGGGGACTGAGCCTGCTCTCCTGGCTGCCAGGAAATCCTTGGCTGGATAACATCTAAAGGAGGATGTGAATGCATCTCAAATGCTCTTAAGACTATTTAAAGTGTTCTGTCTGCTTGTGTCACAACCAGGTAACTTTTATATAATTATTCTCCCCTCCTGAATAACTGAAGAGATAGAGATCTCTTTCTCTCTATATACATACATATATATACATATATTCACACACAGTATCTGTGTACTACAGATGCTCCCCTAAGTTGGTGCACACCTACATCCTGATCCTCCCAGTTCTCACCAAATTTGGAATGTTTTTAGATTCAGTTCTGATACAAGCAGATGGGCTTCACGACTTAATTCAGATATTCTGCAGTCAGATGCAAGTATCTCACATTCACAGAAAAATTCAGGTAGTTTATTTCCTACAGACGACATATATCATCTAGGGAAGGAAACCAGATTAAAACACACACACCCTGGTGCATTGCAGACTACTTATTACTGTGATAATCACTCCTACTTGTCAACACAAGGATTGCTGTTGTGCGTAGTTAATCACAGAAATAAATTCTAATTCAGTAATCTCAGTGCATACATTAGAACCCAAAAAGCACTTGAAGTATTTGCCAGTTTATTTGTATTAGTTAAAAAATTGGCAGCAACGCTATCTTCGTGTTACAAAATGATTTTTGGCCCGCTGACAAAACCTGCTACGAGTCACTTGATCACTATTCACGTTGTCTCTATTGACCAAAAAGGTACCTTCAGAAACAAGGCCTGTCAATGGTGTAACTGCACTTATGGTTGAGCAGAAAACAGTTCAAAGGACACATTTGGTAGAAGCCACATATATGGGCCAGAGCCCCAGTCCCTCCAGATCCGATATGCAGAGGTTTCATTCCATAGACAGAAGAATACAGTAGTCACAGCTGGGCTTGGGGTATCTGATGTGGCTCAGGTGCCTGCAGGAGGAACTCTCAGCAGAAGGCAGGGCATCACTTCTGGAGAGTGCTGGGAAGCAAAGGGGCTCCTCCCTGCTCCTTTGAA
Source organism: Promerops cafer (assembly GCA_013398275.1). NCBI lineage: Eukaryota > Metazoa > Chordata > Aves > Passeriformes > Nectariniidae > Promerops > Promerops cafer. The sequence goes on from VZSE01011972.1 coordinate 1,198,587, forward strand.
ATGACACTGGTGCAGTGTCAGGGCACAGCAGGTTCTCCCATAGTGCGAGAAGTGGAACAGAGGATTCCGCGCTGCAAATGGGGAACTGCAGCCAACACGACTTTTAAAGGCAATACATGCTGCAAAACCCCGATGGTTAGGACAATTAAGTCCCAAGACTGCTTCAAACAGCTCCAGCTTTAGGATTTTTAATTATTAAAATCATTCCACTGAATCAAAAGAGGTCATTAAACCCAAGCTTCTGTATTCTGCTTCAGCTACAATTATGAAGCGGGAGGTCTGTAGAGGAAGTATGCTTTATATGCTCAGTGTCAACTAGCTTGGAACACAGCAGTTTAAAAATTATTACAGATTAAAAGTTAGTGGTTGATTCTTCAGCACTCCTCCTTCCAGTCACTTCTTGCACTATATTCTCACTGATATCTTGTTCTGACTTTTAAAAAAAAAAGATCAGAGCACAGTTCCATTTACATGACTCATCAGGTGTTCTTCTGGGAGCTGAAAACAAAAATAAAATTTAATTACTATTATATAGTACTGCAAGCAACTTTCAGGCTGAATTATAATCAAATGTCATTTGGAAACATATGGCATAATATGGGATTGGCTTAACTCCATTATCTCAAGATCTTTGGAAAAATAAAGCCCAAATATTGAAGGCCTTCAAGAAGGCACCAACCTTTGGTTAATCATTCCTTTCAGAAGAGCCCATTTACTTCTCCTGACTCTGGGTCCAGGTCTATATCATAGAAGCAGGGTCTTGTAGGAAGTCCTGGCATAGTGCTCATCTGGACAACAAGAGATAAAATGTTAAAATGGCATCAGCAGCATTTTGTGCACCAGATCCAATACTGAAGACTTATATGGCAACAGCTCCCTGAACACCAACAGACCAGAGAATGATGGACACGGACTGTTCTGAAGGACCCCATGAGAACCAGGAACTCCTGGCTCAGTAGACAGATATGAAGTTTTTGCTTTTTATGATGAGGATTAAGTTTGGTTTCTGCAGCTGCAAGTAAGTGAGCCCAAGATTTGGCAAAGTACTTGGCTATGCAGCTGACCAGTTCACTGTTGGAGGAGCGTTCATGGACTTGGCTGTGATGAGACAATTCTGAAGTTTTCTGGGTACTAAAGTGAAGATACAAATTTTAATACAACTTTGCCAGCTGTAAAGTCTCAGTTGATTACAATTCTTTGAGAATCTAGAACTAGATGTTAAATAATTAGGAATAATTACTGTTGAGGAGATGTTTTAAATAGTTTGGGGTTTGTTTTGTTTTTTCTAAGCTGGGCTAAAGCTTAAACAGAGATGAAGAAGTCAGCTCAGACTGGAACACACTCAGAAGGGCTGTGCAGGGGCAGAACTGAAGCTCACAAAGCAGCAGCCTCAGGCCAGTCCTCTGCACTTGTCCCACTGCTGAGTACCCAGTTTCAGGGATGCAGAACACAAGGCTGGCAGGAACTACACCTGGCCTGATTTATTCTTGCAGCAGACAGCATTTCCCCTCCCCTAACTCAGCATTTAGCCCAGCAGCACACACAGGCTGAACACGGACTCTACAAGGGTCCCTGACCATGTTTGGTACTTCGTGTCAGAGGTCATTAAGTGCTTTTATAAAAAGGGAGAACTTGAAAGGTCTCATTTTCTATCTGCATCACCCTGCCTCAGCTCTCACAGTCAGTGTTGTTATGCCTGTCTCCATTAGATTAAAGATCTCTTTGGCAACCTGGTATTTTCTCCCTGAGCAAGTATTTTGCACGCTAATCAAATTACCTCCCCATCTTCCTTTTGACAATAAGCTAAGCAGCAAGAAGGCAAAGCTCTGTTGGTAAGGTCTTTTCTGCAGTTCTCAAAACTGTTCAGGGAACTTTTGGAGTCCCAGCCCATTTTCCTTAGCCATTTCCAAGTGCTAACACCAGTCCCACATGTACTGTACCACTGCAAGTCTTTCATGGGTCATGCAAAGGTAAAAGTCACTTAAAGTCCCCTCTTTGTAATGAATTCTGGGGCTGCATTACTTTTTTATGAGAGCCACTGCCTTCTCAGACAGAGAAGGGGTCACAGAGAGGATCCCCATTCCTTGTCTTTGTGCTCAGCTGTATAAATATTTTGCTCTCAAGAACATCTCAAAGTATTAATGGGTTCAAAGTGCCCAGAGGGGTTTTCCTGTTCTCAGCTCCCAGTCTCTGGCCACGAAGAGCAAAAAGCTTCCTATTTATTTATGTACCACGGGAGAATCATGGAGCTTTGCAGATCTCCACCTCCAGATTCAGAGGGCCACAGCAGGAGCTGAGAGAGTGACATTCAATAGAGTAGGAGGTGCTGAAAATGTGCCTGACTTTGCCATTTCTTGCACTTTCTATTTTGAAATGAACAGTCATTTTTTCCTCCTTTCCTATCCAGAGGGCAGCCCACAGTGGCTACTCTGCTATCTATTACTTCAAGGCAGTCTGCTTAAACCCCAAATTTCCATGCAGCGCAGAGTAATTTCCATCCAGGCTACTAATTTTCTGTACAAGTGTCTACAATGCTTCATGCACTCAGTTATTTTCAGAGCTGAAGAAATGAACTTTTTCTCATTTATCCTCCTCCCCTTTAATACCACATGTGCTCAAAAAGAACACAGGGCAATTCACACTATTTACTTACAAGAAAAGCTTAGACCACATGAGTATAATCAAACCCCTTGCAAGATTTCAAATAAAACTAATACCAAGCAAACATGTATTATTTGTTGCTCTTGTGGATCTTTCAAAATAAATGCCATTTAGGATCTAAAAAAACAGAGCTGAATAACAGAATTGTTTTCAATTCAGCAGCAGCACCAGAAAAGAAACCAAATCAATCTGAGTCCAATGATTTATTTCACTTTAAATCTAGATAACCTTTGAAATTACATTTCCTTTAAAATCTCACAGTATTTCATGGAGGTACAACAGTTTCAACTTTGAGCCAGAAAGGAAAATTCCAAAACTCAGAAGCTGAGAAAAAAATAAAGTGTGACGTGCCTTTGTGATTAACTTCAGATAACAAGAATAGGCATACACCAGTGATTAATTTCACCTATTTATCCTAAAAGGTTCTGCATAGAGTACATATTTGTTGCATTTTCAGCTCACAGTTCAATGGCTGCTGCCTAAAATTTATTCTGAGGCTAACACATCCCCTGCTGAGTGGGTTTAAAATAGTGATCTGATTCAAAATGCCCCAGATTGCTTCTTGAAAGGACATCCATTCCCTGGGTTTTAGACACCACAGGAGAGTGATCACGTCCCAGCCAGAAGACTTATTGTTAACTCTGGCAGAAGTAACAACATGATTTGCTACATGGCCAAGAAAACATTAGGAAATGGGTACAGGAGCAGAAAGGAAAAAGTCCAACTCCATAGAAACTGAAGACATCAGAAAAAGAGCCAAAAATGTTAGTTTTAATGTCTGAAAACATCCCACTCTTGTTTACTCATTAATGCAGTGTACCCGTTCCTTCTCCAATGCTTATGAAATAAATAATAAAATAAATCATTGTTTGGACTAAATCTTGGCTTGCAAAAAATGCCATTTATAAAAGGAACAGGCATGCTATCTTTCATTCTATCCCAAAACACACATTAGTCTTTAGAACGTGGATGAGGCAGACTTTAATCAGGATGTGGTTACCTTGTTTATGCTGGATAATCTGGAAACCTTAACTACCTTTTTTTAAAAAATAATTAAAAGAAAAAGGCAGCCAATATTTGGCTATAGGTAGCATTCAAAGGAAGAGAGGATCCAACTCTTAAATCAGCAAACTTCATCAACTGAGTCATGCACCCCTAATGCTTCTGAAACTTTATTATAACAAACATGTTGCCATGAAGACCTCAGAAAAAGGTTCAAGCCTAGTAAACATGAAAAAGAGCTGCTTGCTCCAACTGCCTCATGCCCTAAGGTAATCTAACCAGTTACTCAAAATTTGCCCAGAAGAGATTCCCCAGGTAAGATTTCCAGAGGATCCTTTCATCCTGGTGTTGTTTCTACGGATGCAAACCTCAATGTGGGTTCATTTTGCAGATAGCTCCTCTTTCTGTCAGGCAATTCATATCAAAGCTGTTCCAGGATCCTGTTCCCATTGTTGCTACTCTCTCCCCTCTCAGCTGACATTATGCCAATCATATCAAAGAACAGAAACTAAAAACTCAAGGGCACAGTGAAATGAGTTGCTGGAATTGTTGCAGGCTGAACAGCAAACAGATGGTCAGCAAAACCATGAGAATCAAAGAGGAGGGGAGCCTGATAAATGATTGATAGCACAGCTCAGCTTTGCTTTGGAGGTGCCTCATCCAGAGGCATCTGCTCTGTAAGCTTAGCAGGAGTTGCCTTGTTCTGCCCTGATCCACAGCTGTACACAGAGGTCACCTGCAAAGTGCTTCACCAGGAATGCAAAGTCACAACAGCAACCAGGTGGGCCAAGGATTTCTCCCTCTACCAGACTGCTGTTCCTACAACTCACTAACTATAGAGCTCACCCTTTTCTCAAAATCGAGGAAAAGAGAGATGTGGGACCTGAGGGATACAGCAGGGGCTTGCTAATTATTCCAGTGTCAGATGGTCTATTTCAGCCTCCCTCTTCCACCTGAGAAAAACCCCTATGAAGGCATCTGATACACTGGACTGTAAAAACACCACCTGTAAATGCCAAGGACTCTCCTAATTTAAGACACTTAACAGTAAGTGATTCCTGGAATGCACATGAAGTTTTTTCCTCAGCCCACAGCTATCACATACCGTTCCCACCAGTGGATACAAGAATCCAGCCCCAACACTGGCCCGAATGTCTCGGATTGGCAGAACAAAACCTGTAGGTGCTCCTTTTTGTTCAGGGTCATGAGACAATGACAAGTGAGTTTTAGCCATGCAGATTGGCAGGTTTCCAAAACCCTGGGAAAAGAGAAAGAAAAGGAATGACATAAGTGGAAAAACCAGTAATTTTTCCAGTACAAAAATGTAATTGCTCTATTGTGCCATTCTCTGCAGACATCAGGCATTTTATTCCCCAACAAGTGCTTCATCCACAGCCTGTCAGATCCACTGATCATTCTACGTCCCCATTCCTTCTCTCTCAAATTCTCTCCCCATCCCCCATTAAGTACTAAAGAAAGAAGCACCATGTCCCTTGGCACATCCAGCTGATGAAAAAATTAATGGTATGGAAGTGCTGGATATACAACCTTGACAGCCAGCTTACTTTCTACTCTCTTCCCAAAATGTTAAACAGCTCAGAGTTCAAGTTTTCAGATGAAGTCAGTTAATTAGAAATGTTTGATCAATACAATTGGAGGTCATGAGGAAGTGGCAACTGAATGCCTTTGGGATTTTGATGGATTTGTAAAGGAACATATAAGAAACATGAAAGTGAGCAGCTATATATGCCAGCAGTAAATGGACTGCAAAAGGATAATTGGTTACAGCACCCTGCAGCCAATGAATTGCCAGTCCTCACACTGCTTTTCTCTTCAAAGATCTTCAATAATGCAGAAACAGGTAAATTCACAACAATGTCACAGTCAAGAAGAGCAAAAGCAACACAGCAACCAGAAGACACTGAATTCAACAACCAGATAGCAGGCTCAAAACTTAAAAAACTTCCCACATCAAGTCTTGTATAACCCACAAAACTCTTTCCCCCAACATAACTGTGACTGACAAAAATCCACATGGACTCAAAAACTGATTAGTGGAACTTGATCTCAATGGAACAAGATGAAGAAATAATCAGAGACTATTTAAAACCAGTGTAATGACTTGTAATTCCCTAATTCTCTAAATGCTGAAAGTATAGTAGGGAAAGGTCATTAAATCCTCCTACCCTTTCTCCCCAAAACTATCACAGATACTGGGTGGTACTGGGCCACATGAAATGAGTTCTGTCTTCTTCACTAGAAGACAAAGTCAGTTTCTCCTTTCCCACATCCTTTTCTTCCTCTGCCATAGCAGCATTTAATGAATCCTGGATAAGGACATGGTTTGAGTGAGGATTCCCTTCAAACACAGCTTGAACACCACCGTTCAGTGTGATAATTCTGAATGAAAAGCACCACTGCTACCAGGTGACATGGAAAACTCACCTGCTTGGTGTACAGGGCAACTTTCTCCTGTGCTTCTGGAAACAGCTCAATGTCTCTTGCCCCATAGACCTGCTGGGCAATAAGCCTGATTTTATCTACAACAGGTAGCTAGAAAAACAAAAAAGACAGGCGAGTCAGCATGGCCAAAGCACAAAGACCTGCAGCATCACAGCCGTTGCAGATCCTCCACATGTGTGCACTTCTATAGGCATAAGGCTTAATTCCATTTGCTGTAGAACAAAATACAGAGTAATTTGAGGGTTTTCAAAACATGTTTCAGTATTTCGATGGGTAGCCAAAACAGTAAGAACTGACTAACTGGGTCTTTGAGACTTGTGGAATCAATGTTTCAATTCTAACACCACATTTCTTCTCAATTTCTCAAGCAGCCTTTTAGACAGCCCTAAGCAACTTAAGCAAGTGAAACCAACTGATATAAACAAAGCATCTCTGTAATAGTGCAAGTTCCTACCTCCACATTATAGAGGAACCTGAAGTTGCTAGGTGCCTGGGATGCTCTCTGAACAGCTTGGGCCAGGGCCAGGGCTCCTTTCCCTCCCTCTGCCCAGTGAGTGCACTCCACAGCATCGAATGCTCCTGCCTCCTTTGCATGTTGTACTACAAGGGCCAGTTCAGCCTTTGTATCTGTCCTGCAAGGAGAAAGTTTGCATGTTTGTACCAGAATACACCCACAGTAAATGAATGTTTGTTCTTGACAAGATCCAAAATGTGTCCAAAGAAATCACAGCTACCAGAAAGCTGCTCAGGGGTTATCCACCACAGCCTCCTCCTTGGCTGGCATCAGCTTTAACACCACAGCTCACAGCACTTCTGCTGCATAAAAAGACCACACAGTGGTTGTTTGCTGTGCAGTACAACATGCAGAGCTCAATTCAGGCATTTTCCAACAATGCAAAACTGTGGCCTTCCAGTATCTGAAGGGAGCCCACAAGAGAGCTTGAGAAAAACTTCTTACAAGAACACGTAGTGACAGGAACAAGGGGGAATGGTTTCAAACTGACAGAGTAGGTTTAGATTGGATACTGGGAAAAATTCTTTACTGTGAGGGTCCTGAGGCACTGGAACAGATTGCCCAGGTGTTGAAAGTGTTCCTGAAAGTGTTCGAGGACAGGCTGGATGGGGCTCTGAGCAATTTTGTCTCGTGAAAGGTATCCCTACTCATGGCAGGGGAGTGGAACTGGATGATCTTTAAGGTTCTTTCCAACCCAGGCCATTCTATGGTTTTATGACTCTATTGAAATGCTGCCAACAACACACCAACAGTACTGAAAACAAGGGTTTGTTAAACACAGTATATGAAGTGCCACAATGTCACACCCCTGCCCCACCTCCCCATCCCAGCTCACTCACTTGAAAGCATTGACAGCCACGACCACTGGGACACCAAACATCTGCGCGTTCTGGATTTGCTTGTTTAGGTTGCTGCAGCCTTTTGCCACCAGTTGAAGATTCTGCAAAGGAGGCAGCAAGCATATTTTATCAGGGGCAGGGAAACTTTCTTCCACACCCACTAAATCCAGAAGCTAATGGTAAAAATGTCAAAATGGGAATGAAACCACGAAGGCAAATCCCCAGTGCTGCTTTTGGAACAGTCGAGACCACTGCAAGCTCTTGGGCAGGAGACAGGAAAAAGAGTGACTACTTCTAATAATCACTGGTTTCAGCTCCCAAGTCAAGGTAAGAGAAATAATTTTTCTCACTTTTTGTTATGCTTAAAATGTTAATACATGTTCTCATTAACTCCCCACTCTCTGACACATTTCTCTTTATATATTAAATATGACCAGCAGTGAATTTCACGACATCCATTTGAAGTCTGTGGCAACAGCTTTCAGTTTACATGTATTTACATTTTGCAGCATCAGAGACTATTCCTGGAAATTCAGACATTTCATCCCTTCCTATGCAAAGGATAATAAATACAGAAGCTCCATGAGTGAAAGAGCTGCAGCAGTGTAAAGAGCCTGATCAATTATCCAAGGGTACACAACCATTCAAGGCATAAGGATGGAAGGTGAGACTTTAGTTCACTTTCCTTGCTTGCAAACGAGGAGGGGATAAAAACAAAATCTGCTGCTAAGAAGAGAGTAATTAGAGAGGCACTCTGGATATTTTCAGAGACAATATTTCAGCTAAGCAACTACTCCACATTGAGAGGGTTGGGGAAACAGAGTAGATATTACTATGAAAAACTGAGCACACAGATAACTGCGTGAGTTAAGGAGAAAAAAAAGGCTCTGAACACTGGCTAAGCCAAGGACAATAAATGTTTGAAAGAGCTGAGCCAAAGTAACATCATTTTTAAAAAAAAAGAACATTACAGCTTGTATGATGAAGCCTTTCTGTGGCAGCTAAATAAGTGACACACTATTAATCCAGGCATGCACTGCAAGACACCATCATGTCATGACCACAGTTAGCTGGTCCACTGTCACAACAGCTTAAAGATTACCTCTTCTGTGTATTCCTTTGGCAAAGGTACCCCAGCAGTGACCTGTGGGAAAAGGGAAAGAAATGGAGCCCCATAAGACTGTTATCCATGACAGCAATCTCCACTTGATTCTTATTAAATGGTAACAAGAGAAAACATTCTACTCTATGCTGATCCTTTTTATTTCTAAGAAAAAAATAAAAGGAAGAAAAAAAGACTGCATGATAAAATACATGACTCGCTCTGGGACTGCTAGGCACTTCACTAGGGCAATAAAACAAGCAGGTATGAACCCCTAACATACTACAATGAAGCTGTTGACAAACAGGGAAATATCAATTCCTTTTACAACTCTGCATTTCAAGACAATTTCAAGCTGATCAAATGCTACAGGGCTTCAAGTGACTGGAACAGAACAACAGGAATAGCCCCTCAGACCTAGAGAAAACCTTCCCCAGTACTTACTGCAGGTCCTCCCCCATGCATTTTGAGAGCTCGGACAGTAGCAACCAACACCACCACATGAGGCCGGAGACCAGAACAGCGGCACTTAATGTTAAAGAATTTCTCCATGCCTATGTCTGCACCAAATCCTGCTTCTGTAACTAGAGTAGGAAATAAAAAGACGTTTGTGAAAGACTTCTGGGTGGAGAAATCATACTCTGATTATATAAATCAGAAACATCTTCCAAGGAAAAAAAAAGATTAACAAAAGCCCAAGGACAGTAATGATAAAAAAGGCAGATCCCTCCAAAACAAAAAGCAAACAAAAATACCCCACACTCCAGACACTTACCAACAAAACCATCTTTACCCACAAGCTTCAATGCTATCTTATCTGCTAACACAGAGGAATTCCCATGTGCAATATTGGCAAAAGGTCCAGCGTGAACAAACACTGGTGTTCCCTAGAAAAAGGGGGATGTGGGAGAGAGCAAAAATCAGAAAGTGCAATTTTGCAAATATGCAGCATGTCAGGAGCTAAGTACTGTGGCATCTGAAAGTAAAGAAAAGCACTTTTAGAAGACAGATCTTAAAGCCTTCTGATCAGACATTTGTTATCAGCAATAAGGACTACAGGGCAAACAGGATTATTATAATCTCCACAAGTGGAGGTATTAATCCGCTTAGGAAAAGGATGGCTAAATCCGAGCAACTCTGTCACTCTCCTTCATCCACAACATTTAAATTCCCAAAACACTTCTTGACATTAAAGATAACAGACCAAAGACACAGCAAAGTTTAGTGCATTTCCTCAGGGTCATCCCACATGCCAGTGGCAGATGTAGAAGGAACCCAGCCCTCTCCCCTAGCCCTGAGCATGAAACCACAGTAAACCCCAACTCTGAGCTAAGCAGACCCACACTGACTGTGATGAATGAACTAAACCAGTTGCTCTAAGTGCCTTCTCAGAGCCAAGAAGCAAATCATATGTGCTCACCTCTAGTGTCTGCATGAGGTTTGGTTTAACAGCATCTTTCATCAAGACAGCCAGAGCTCCCGTTACTCCCTAAAAGAAAAAAGGACAATCAGTTTCCAGATGTACCTGGAAAGACCTGGAGATGGCTCCTATGCAGTGTAAAGGCTCTCATTTTGTCCTGGTGGGCCTTTGGTATCAGAACCAGAAGTTGCTTAACACAGAACTAACTCTAGTCAGGGCAAAGCAGAAAAATGACCTTTACATTCCTGTAAGAGGATCTGTGATTTCTGGTGGGAGCAGCCTCTTGGTTGTGACCTTGCTGGGCCATCACTTTGTAGCAAAGGCATAAAGAACAATTAATTCATGTTTCAACGCTATGGCAAGGTTAGCAGATAAGAGCAGCAAGGGAGTAACCTCTCAGTAAGTATGGTTTACTGCAGCCCATTCAGCAGCACAAAGCAATGTTCTTAGATTTTGTAGGAGCATTTGTCTTGGATTTTCTTCCTTCTTTTCAGCAACTTGGTCTACATACTGGCCTTAAAATGTCATAACAACCTGCTACATCCTGCTCAAGTCTCTTGTGCAGAAATAACTTTTAAAGCAAACCTTTGTGCTGATGAGAACAACCAGGCTGACATGAAAGGCAAAAACTGGAGCCCATATTTCCCCCCGTTCAGCCATGTACCCTGCTGAATTCTGCTTCCTGTACAACGAAAGCTTGTGATTTCATCCCGGTATGCTTTGGCAAGAGAAGATGTGGGTTTGGTCATTTTTGTGACTGACAGTCCAGTGGAAACCAAACCAGTTATCTAGCACTTGAAAAAGTAACTGAAATTGCTGTCATGAGTCCTGAGCCAAATGTTCACAGCAGTTATGAAAACCTTGACCCATAATCTCTTTTTCTTCCCTTTCAATTTCAACTGAACTGCAGCACTCAAAGATATGAAAGACTATTTCTTTATAAGACATTCACTGCTTTGTTTCATTAGTTTCAATCTTGGCACATGAAAGCTTATTTAACATTTAATGGATAAGCTTTAAACTTCAGTCATCTCCAGGATAATGAAAACTGCAGAGCAAGATTTCCATGGCGACATTTCAGACCCGTGTCGCTCAGCGGCACTTCGACACATCCCATCTCTAAAAACCTGTAGTCAGTTTTTGATTCCAGGTTTCTTCCCAGATTTTTTTTTTGCACTTCCTGGTGGCACACTCATGACATTGGTGGCATCACAGCAGCAGGACCCAGCCTGGTCTCTGCAATCACATTTCTGCCTGCATGAGCAGTGGGTAACATGCTCCTAACAACATGAGCCACTGGCTGCCATCAAGTGCAAACATAACAGACAAGAGAACCTGCTGGATGTCTGATACCATCCTCCATTCTGCAGTTGGAATGGACAGGATTAAATAGAAATAGATTTTTTTAAAAGTTAAAAAAAAAATTTGTGATAAAAGACTTCTATCACCTGGACTCTACAGAAAAGTCAAAGTAACTCCCAAGCCAAGCACCATCTGCTTACATGGCTGATGGGCAGTAAGAAACACTCCTGTTTTCCAGAAAAAGGGTTTAACTCAGTTACTTAAGTTAAACTGGCAGCATGCTAGGTGTAGGAATTAAAATCTCAAAGCTGCCTACAGAACTTTGGCACATGCTCTTTCTCATTCCCAACAAATGTCTCACATAGAGATTTACAAATAAATTGTTCCAGCCTGGCACTTTTCCTGCAAGGCCAGAGTCAGGCCATTAATGTTTCTTAGCCTGTACATCAATGTACTGTTTCTTAGCCTTATCCTGGAAGTAAAACAAATAAACAACACTCCCACATGCCCCCAAAACATAAGGAAACAAAAAACCTGCAGCAAGATAGCAAGGGCTGGGTAAGCCTTAATGCCCTGTCCCACCTAGCTGGAAACACAGGTCAGGAAGAAGTGCCTGGGACACATGGCATTGCCCTGAAACCACACTGAAGCACCATTTGGGAAAATGCTATTTGACACACTCCACAGACCTGCCAAGAACTAACAATTATTGGAGGGACAGCTGTAAAACAGTGCTGCAGCTGCTGCTTAGGGCTGCTTTACACACTGGTAACAGCATCACCAGTGCTATGACACTCAGCATTTCATGAAGGGAAATTAAATATTTGTGTCCCTCATCAAAGACTGCCTTACAGAGAGCACACACTTTTTGCAAATGCTTTGGCTTTTATAGCTTTCACAGACTCCCAGAATAAGATATTTCATAGTCTGTAATAGAATTTGCACAACGCTTTGTTCCTGCTCAATGTTTTCCTCACTCCAGGGAGCCTAAGAAACAGGATGGCCAGCAGGATGCATTTTCAGTTCTTCTGATTCATAAAAACGTTTTTTAGGTAGAAGCCACCACGTATTTCCCCTGTAACTCTTATGGTGCCAGTTTCAACTTGACACACAGCACAGCCCACAGGACCCTTGTCCCTGCCCAGGTCACACACACACCCTCTCTGAATAAGGTGGCAGCCACACTGAAGGAAAAAAACCTTCATTAACTGCAGGGGCTGGGATCTTATCTTTGATCTTCTATATGTTATTTTTTTCACATAACTGTCTCTCTGAACTGTCTCTCTAACTGAACTTCTCTCTGAAAATCCAAGGATTTTCAGAAATAAGAGGAAAAAGCATTTAATGGCAATGACTCTTACAAGGTCATCTGCTGTAACTGGTTGTCCTTTCTTGCTGGAAGCTACCACCATTCTGCCAAATCGCTTTTTCATATCATCCAACCCATCAGCCAGGGCTAGGACTGCCATGATTTCACTGCTCACCGTGATGTCAAACTGAGCCTGCAAGAGATGAATGAAGGACGTGAACTCATTAAGATTCCCTCCCAGCAATTCTTGCCTCTGTTCAATTCTTGAAACAAAGCAAATCATCACCATTGTAATAAAAAAAAGAAAGAAAAAAAATACAGACATACAATATTCAAGAAATCCAAAGCACTGCTCTCAGAACACTTCATTTAATTTGGCCATCTTAAACTGGATTTTTTTTTCTGCAAAATTAAATAAAACCTACTCATTCTGTTGCTATTACGTATCTCTCCTGGCACGTACATTAGTGATTCATGTAAGAACACGTAACACTAACAAATTATATTTTTGAAGACTGAGCTTACTAACTCATCTGATCATTGCTAAACAATACAGTAAAAGACAAAAAGCTCACCAGCAGAAAAAACAGATTCTATAGGAAATGAAGATAGAATTCAACTGACATAATGCAGACACTTCCACCTTAGGGAAGCTAAGCACCCTGAGGACATTTCAAGTCAAAAGAGAGAGGCTTTTCTGAGCACAATTCATTTGAACTATAAATTTGACAGTTACTTAAGGGATGAGGGGAATCACAGCCCAATAGCCTCTTTTACTCTATTGATTATAGAATGAATCTAGACAAGCTCAGATACTGTGTCTAGTTTTGGCCAGACACAGCCCACCCAAAACACCTGCAGTAGCAAAGATGAACCACTGTCATGACCACCTTATAAAGGGCACTCGTGTACCACTGTTATGCCACAGTCATCCCAGTTTGGGAAGCCAACACTCAGGAGACAACAGGGAAGGAGGGAAGAGAAAATAAAACTAAACACAGCACTGGTAGCAAATTTAACTGTTTGGCTGAGAAGACTTTCTGCCTTCTCTTTAACAAGACAATGGTGGAAGATGAAAATAGCTGGAGTTACAGAAACTTCCTTTAGGAACACTTTTTCAAAGTACTTTTTAAAACACGTGTGAAAAGGGAACAATTACCGTCCGTGCGAAGCCCTTCTCCGTTATAGACTGTCCAATGGTGATTTTCCTAAGGAATCTGTCATTTGTATCCAGTACTGCAAGGAATGCAGAGAGGTAAGATGTCACATTGCCAAGTCATAAATTCACATCTTTGCCCTGTGACACAAACCCAGCCAGGTCACCAACGAAGAGAAGATGGCAGTTTGAGAAACCATCCTCCCCTGAAGAATGCCAAGTGCTTCTCAACATGATTCTTAGACAAAAACTGCAATGAAATTAAGACATCCAGATACACCAGAGCCTGCACTGCATCCAGAGGGAGTCTGCATCCCTTTGTGTGCATTAACCACCACATCAAAGCTTCTCTGAAAAGCAGAACTGATAATATTATTCCAATTGATTTTTCACCATCATTAACCAAGATGAATCCAGCAAATTATTGCAGTCAAGAAGAAATAAAATTAACACTCTATAAGTTAAGTGATAAAACGGTCAGATACTATTATTTAGTGGGAATTGTTTCATATAGCTCCATTAAGTCAAATTACCTTAGAAACACGAACTACAAAACACTGGTTTAAATTTGCTGTTTCTTTCTATATGCTTGAAATATTCCAAGTGTTTTATGAAGTATTTCCCATGAGGCAGACTACTTTAGTCTCATTACAGGTTATGAAGCAAATTCTGGAGAATACATTTCTTACTGTATTTTAAAAGAAAGAAAAAGCAATACTCTTGAAGCCTAACTCAAAAAAGCCCGCTTTTAAAATTCTTTTGATAGTGAAATATTAAATCTGCCAGACCAGAGAATGAGTCTACCTTCAACTATCCTTAAAAACCTTTTAAAAAAGCTGGTCTTCACTTGCTGTCAGTCCCTGACAGAGCAAGCAGGAAGATTAAAACTGAGTTTAACCCCAGAGCAGAACCCTCTCCTTACTCACAGAGCAGTAAGGTAAAAAGGCTGTTTGCTACAGTTGCCAAATTCAACTCTCTCAGCGACTGACAAATCCAGAAACACAAACTTGCACCATTAGCAAACTCTTAACTTTTGTGAATTCAGAGCAGATTCAAGCCCCTGTGTCAGATCCTTGAGAAATGGGATCCCAGCTGCAGGCAACTATCCCACCAAACTTAAGGAAGGAGGAACCAGCTCTGCCCTCTTCCCCATTTCCCCAGGAAAAACAGTTTCAGCTGCAACTCCAAATGCCTCTTCTGACATGCTCTCTTTCATTTAATGTCTCTAGTACCTCTTTGCCATGTTATGGTGCCTGGGTCAATGTCCAGTCTCACAAATGCATTTATTTCTTCCTTTGTCAAAGCCATAGGATCAGTTTTGTTAATGCCCAGTTTCTACGGGAAGAAAAGACAAATAAGAGGTATAGTGAAAGAATTCACAGAAATGAACCTTTTACTGCAGCATTGAGGCTTTGGCAGCAGCATCTGCATATTCAGAAATAAGGAGGGGCTGCACAACAACAACCACAACAACATAAGATGATCCATATCAGCACATACTGGACAGAGCTTGCTGCTGTCCAGCTTGGAAGGGGCAAGGCAGACAATGGAGCTCAGTAGGGCAGGTTGTCACCAAGCTTTGTGCAAGGCACCTACAGAAAGAGTAAGAGACAGCTCTGCAGTTCCTGCCACGCCTTGTTCTGGTCATTAGTCTCACATGCTTACATCCACTTCTCGTTAGTTTGCCTGGGGTCACTGCACACAGCCACACGTATTTAAAGCCACTGCTTTCAGAATGCTGGTTAAAGCAGCACAAAGGAGGAATTAAACAATTCTGTCACAAGGCTGTCAGCATCCCAGAAAGCTGATCTTGAACACACTGAGAGGATGGGCAGTTTGCCAGGTTGCTTAATTGAGAGAAGAATTATCTCAAGAAGCCTGATACAAGCACAAGCTTAGGCATGAGGGAAACGATTCAGTTGATTTATGAACGAGCAAGGTTTTTTTAATTAACCAGACAGTTAAGTCGTATTTTTCTCCTGAAGAACAGCAGGGAAAAAGAAAGTCTGTTCTTTTCCTCTTCAAGCATATAATTTAGAAAAGGAAATAAACAACAACAATGACAGAGATATCATCTTTCTGGAGTATTAGCATTCTGTTCACATCTTGACATTTAATAACCAGAAGAGTGGTTAGGGTAGAGTTCCCTCAGCAGTCCATCAGGAACACCAAGCAGTATGACATAATTTCTTGCTCAGCAGTGGAAGTAAACCACACATTCTCTAATGGTTAAGACATTATAGCCAATTAATATATCAGTTTTACCTCCCTAAGTAGGCTGACTATTGCTTCTGACTTCCAAATGGGCAACTGATTGAGCCTGAATACTCTACAGAACAGGCTTGTACCTTGAAGGAGCCCAGCGGGGCTCAGTCTGTCCTCCTAGCTGCAAGGTTCAAGCCCAGTGCAAAACTATTCATCTGCTAATCCTCATTTTTGGAGAAGCCATTGTGAACTTCCAGATGCCCTTAAGTTTTGAGGATCGGAGGAGCTGTGGGCTGCTCAGGGACTACCTCAATGACAGGGCTACTTATCTAACCAGGAATTCTTTTTTATTTTTGGCAGAGGAGAAATTGGTCATGTAGGACACAGGTGGTTTTCTTCATTTTTCTTTGTTTTCTCAATCTGGGTAAGACAAAGAAAATTCTGTATGTTCTCTTTTTGCTGAATTTTATGAATTGTTTTTTTTTGTGCTGCATTATCTACACATGGGAACCACTAATCTCTAGCTGTAACTGTGTGTTAGGTACAGAGACTGGTCTGGTCTTTTCTTAAACTGCATTAAGGACACTGAACTGACACCACTAATAAAGGACACTAATCTCTGTCTCTTCCCACTGTGTTAATCATAGAGTATTTGACAGAGTTGTATCAATGATTCCTCCCCTTGGGGCTGCACCTGTTTTCTGTGCTGTATGAAGGGTTACCACTCTTCTGCACACCTTATGTAAAAAATAAATGCCAGCAGAATGACCTAAGGGACAACACAGGGGTTTCTGTAACGCAGCTCTGCCTACCTAAAGGATAAGTAAATGGAACAGAAGCAGAAACCAATGAGAAAGGAGTGAACTTACCTGTAGTCTTCGGATCTGAATGTCTGAGAACCTCCTGACACCACTGACAGATGGCACCAAACGGTTGTAGAGAGCCTTGCAAAATGAACCAAGCAGTTAATCAGCACTGCTGCCACATCCAAAACAGCCTGGCCAAAGTGGGCTGGGATCAAACACATGGTAAGAAAGGACTGTACCTGGTCAGACTGAGTCAGCTCATGGAACATACGCGCGTCAATAGCAGCAGCGACCAGGTTGTTGGCTGCAGTGATGGCATGGATGTCACCAGTGAGGTGAAGGTTAAACTAGAGGACATAAAACATATCAGTTACCTCATCCTGCTGCAATTTTCATTTATTCCAACTCACCGTAGACAGATGGAAAGAGGAGTATTAATAGTAATGTTAAAGTGGGTGAGGGTGGAGGGGGAGAGATTGCTCAGTGCAGTATGTGGAAGAGAGGAAAAAATTTCTCTAAAACATAAAAATGCCTCCCCCACATTCATGTCATTTTATAAACTTATAAAACAAAGCTCCCAAATAAAAAGTTGTTTTCTTTTCCCCTCCACCAGAACAGTTCTCACAGGCTCCTTGGCACTTAAAAGACCCAACTCAGCAGCTCTGTGTTGTGCATTGCTGCTCCTTCACCTTCCTACTGACCCCCTCATTTGCACAGCAGGTTTCACACATACATTAGCTGAAGCGGCTGCTGCTCCCACAAGGGAATCTGAGCTGAACTGGAACTGGCAACCTTGTGCAGCACTAGCAGTGGAGCTGTGGTTGCACAGAGCTCTGCTTAAGGTAACCACCCAAACACAGAATCACAGGCAGAACTTGTAGACCACATACGACACAGTGACACTGCTAGTAGTTTCCTTAGTTCTATCTCATTAAAACATCGTTTGAGTGGGTTTGCCTACATGAGTTATCTGGCTGCACTGTAGCTGGGAAGCTGGTGAAGGATCTAGATTGGGTATGAGGGAAAATTTCTTCATGGAAAGGGTTGTCAAACACGGGAACAGGCTACCCAGGGAAGTGATGGGGTCACCATCCCTCAAGGTATTTCAGAAACATGCAGTGGCACTTGGGGACATGGTTTAGTGGTGGGCTTGGCAGTGCTGGAGGAATGGTTGGAATTGGTGATCTTAAAGGTCTTTTCCAACCTAAATGATCCTCTGATTATGGCAGGTGAGTAAAAGGTGTGGTTAAAACAATCCTCTTCATCTGTAGCAAAGCAGCAAAGGAAGAAGATGAAAAGGGGATATTAGAAAAGGTGATATGACATAATACCTTAAAACACCATTTTATTGAAGCCTTGTTACTGAGGTCTCAAAACCCACAAAGCTAAAACAGAATGCAGCTAGTCACACACCGATTATAAATCCTAATTAGTAAATGCTAATTGTTGTCTCATTCTGCATACATGCAAGAAGAAGCAATTATTATTACCTTTGTTCTGCAGTATGAACTCAAAAGTTTTTCACTTGCTATTTTTTTTCATAGGATGAAAGCTGCATGCAGAATTATTAAATGATGTATCAAGGTCATTCTTGTAACTAGTGACTCCAGATACTTTAATTTTACCAGACATGCATTGACTAAACACCCCCACAAAACTATGTGTATTTGTACCATGTGGGTCATACTTAAAAAAAGTCATTCCAGCCAGTTTGGTTCCTAGAGTGTGGCTGTTTCCCACGGCAGCACCCAGTCAGGTATTTTGGCTTGTCTTATTAACACTCCCAAAGAGGAGGAGGTCATTTTTACTGTCACATCTATCCTTCACACATGTTCCTGGCACGTGCCTAAATCAATATTCTGCCTCCTGAACATCTTTATCTTTTAAGGACTTGCTGCATCAATTAGAACAAACAGCCCTTTTGATCAATTCTGCTTTTCTTTCTGAAATTGTCCTGTGTCAATCTACAATGCATGAGACAAAGGTAGAATTCTAAGGCAATTACTCAGAGCGGCACGAGAGCACATGCTACACGTGCTTTTTAATCCCCTGCCTCCAGACACAGAATTTCACTTGTTGCCAAGTCACACCAGAAATATGCTCCAGTGCCAGCCCCCCACAGGCTGAGGTCTTGGCACTGCTGATCCCCAAATTCCCTCTTCCCAGTTAATGTTAGTAATCTAAAACACAAGTACACCAAAATAGCTCCCAGAATGAGTCGGTGGCCACCACAGCTGACAGAACTATGCAATATTCTTCCAAAATGCATTAAGCCATTATCATCTTCATTTCAGTGCTGGGAAAATGAGGCACAGGATGTACTTTGCTCCAGGGTACACAGCAATTCAAGGCACAGAAGGGGAGGGAAGAGAGGAACTGGGAATTCCTAGCTCTATGAAGTTCCCTGACCACAAAGGCACACTTCTGAAACAACACAAGGATGGTTGTTTGCTGAAAAAAAAAACTTTGCTGAAATCAAGAACCCAGTTCTTTCAAGTGCTACACTAGGTCATAAACTCATACATTTTCTAAGTTATCTGACTGCAGTATCTCTTGAAGGTCTGTGAGCTGAGTGCACTGAGGCTTTGTATAAAGAATTACCTCTTCCATGGGGACAACTTGACAATAGCCACCACCTGCAGCTCCACCTGCAGAGAGACAACAGTCAGACCACACCAATCCAGGTGTCTCCAGCCCAGAGTGCTATTACATCTGTTTGCTTAATGGCTCCAAGAGGGCAGCTACCACTGAGCAGCTGAGTTTAAGTCCCAACACAGTCCCTTGAAGACAAAACTGAAGAACTTACCCAAAGCTCCTTTTTCTTAAAATAAATGCACTTCTAACTAGAAATAATGTAAAACTGCAGTGCAGCAGAATAGTATTTGTGAATGCCATCTTTGTCCATTTAGGCCAACTGCAAGCAACAGAACAATCATACCTTTTATGCCAAAAGTTGGCCCCTGAGAAGGCTGCCGAACACAGGCAAAGACATTCTGGTGAAGGTGTGCTCCTAAGGCTTGGACAAGGCCAACAGTGGTGGTGCTCTTCCCCTCTCCCAGGGGAGTGGGAGTTATTCTGCAGCAACAAAGCAGAAAAGACACAATTACACCCTTGTAGTGGGTGAGAATCAAATCCCAGGGATAAAACAGTCACCCAGCTGGTTGCAGTTAATGAGAATTCAAATTCTGAACTGGCTCATACTTCAGCTAATCTTCATCAATTCAAAACTGGAAAGAAATTGGCATATTATCACATAACTGCTGACAACTTTCCTCTGAAGCTATTTGCTCGTTCCTACTGAAGGCAGGCTACTAGACCAGGAGAAGTTTGGCTAGGAACCAGTCCACCCTTCATAACCCTGACCTGTAGACCAAAACAATTCATCTGCTGGAGAGAAATGTTAAGCTACGTTCCCACTGTTTGCCACAAGTGATCAATCAGCTTCCCAAACTGCTACATTTTCACCGTGTGATTTACTAAAACCCAGAGCACCCCATACAGTCACCCCACCAAAAGACAATTCAACCAAAAGCCATGCTAATAAAATTTCTTTTCGTCTTGTAAGTGATGTCTCAGTTCAGGAAGCACCTACCCAGTAACGACGACGTATTTGCCATCTGGCTGATTCTGCAGACGTTTCAGAACTGAGAGCTGAACCTTGGCTTTAGTTTGGCCATACAGCTCCACCTCATCAGGGAAAAGGCCAACTTCTTTTGCAACCTGACCAATGGGCTTGGGCATGCAAGACTTTGAGATTTCAATATCGCTAAAGAAAAAGAGCAAGATGAGTTTGTAAGTCAAAGACTTCCACAAATTCCCCGCTTCTGGATGGAATGAACTACAAAAACCTAATCTATGCTTTAGAAATCAATCATTAAATCCCCACAATTAAATGAATCAATTCTACAAATATCAGGTACCTTACAACAGAAACATTCTCAGAGTTGCCTTTTTAAAAATAAAAAAAAGGCCAAACCCAAAACAAACAACACCACCTCTTCCTCAACCTCCCCATTTTCCCAAATGCTCTTTGTAGGCAATGTATTATGATCCCACATGGTATTTTGCATCTTTTCAGCTGTTCCTTGAGGA
Source organism: Promerops cafer (assembly GCA_013398275.1). Taxonomy (NCBI): domain Eukaryota; kingdom Metazoa; phylum Chordata; class Aves; order Passeriformes; family Nectariniidae; genus Promerops; species Promerops cafer. The sequence continues at coordinate 1,219,458 of VZSE01011972.1, forward strand.
CTTGATACCAGCAACTCCTATTTGAAGATGCTAGGGTTTTGGCATGCTGAAAATTTTCCAAAATACAAGTTTTTCACTATTTCCTGAATCAGCAAACATCTAGCTGGCCTGAAGTCTGTGAAAGTCCAAGAAGACTACATTTCAAGTGATATCACAGCACCACTGCAACTTAGCTCTGGTTCCTCAGGAAGACCTTAGAATGCCTTCATTTGAAAGCATTACCTTGGAACAGGCATCTTTAGGGTAAGTTGGTTGTATTGGATGGTCCATTTTCCAGGCTGGAACTTCTCCAGAAAACGCTGCGCACTCTCCACAGTGCTCTAAAACGAGCAAGTGAATGCATTAAAGCAACCACCACTGCATGAACCACACTGGTTAGCAAAGAGACCAGAAAGGTTTGCCCCTCCTATCTGTCTCAGTTTGGGATTAAACCAAAGTGCTTTTATTAAAGCATTTGCTAATAATCCAAAATGAGATTCTGCCTGCTGTTTTCTTGAAAATAAAAAAATCCCACCCTATCTATCTCTCTACCGGTCTTCCAGTGTGCTGGATTTTTTTGGGTGTTCTGTGCCACCAGGGTTTCTTAAGCAAAGCATGGAAACAGAGGGAACTGGTTTCTACTCTTACTCTCCTTTTTATCCAATCACCTTAAGGACAGTTTCAGAATTACAGCCAGAGCATTATAAGACAGGCCCATTTCTTATGGTTTTGAGTGACCACACTCAAAAACCCCTAAAAAACCTCCCAAAACTGACCAATCAGAAACCTCTGTTCTAACATCTCCTTAAAGTCCATCTTCTTCCTCAGTTAACTGAATCCAATTTGTCTGGACTAGAAGTTGGAAATCCTAACTACATTTTGCAAGAGCAAGAAGGGAGTGCCAGCTGCTTTGGCAGTGTGCTGATGGTCAGCAGCAACACCCCCCAAAGCAAACACAGAGGAGATGACCACAGTCTGCTCAGTACCTGCATTAACATGGCCACAGTCATAGGCCCAACACCACCAGGAACTGGGGTGATGAAGGAAGCTTTTTCCTTTGCTGAACTGTATGCCACATCTCCCACAACTCTTTTTCCACTGGCCTTTGTGCTGTCTGGGGATTTAAGGAGAAAACTAAGTTACACATCACATTTCACCACAGCAACAGAGAAGACAGCACTGACTGAAGCTGAAGTCTCTAATTTTGCTGGAGCAAACAAAATAGAAGCTGAGTACCCAGGAAGCTGCAAAGAAAGATAAAAAAGCTAAGACAACATCACAAGATGAAGCTGTTATCATCATACTTCACTTGCAGAGTGTCAACAGCTCATGCAACACATCCTCCCATTAAGCACCATTTATCCTCAGCCAGACAGATCTCCCTTTCCTGGAGGATACAAGTCTTTTCTCAGTGGCTCATGGCCCACAGGGCAGTTTGAATGAGATATAAACCAACAGCCAGGAAGAGGTGAGAGATGAAACACAGCTGACTTGTTCGAAACCCCCAGGTTTACATTTTCTCTGTTCCATATTGGAGGGCATCTGGGCCTTACTACTGAATAAAATCACCTGCTTTTACAGAAACTGAAGGCAGAAAGTGCTGAGCTTTTCAATTCTCACTGCTAGTTTAATGATGGACCATTAAATACTGCAGTTCACAGAGATCAGTCTTGTCAAAACAAACTTCACAGGTGACTTAAGAAAGCTTCAGTAGGACAATCTCTCGGGCAACGTATTTTGCTGTATCCTGCTGCACTGCATGACCTGACAATTCAGAAGCAGACATAATCCTTTTTTCCAGTGGTGACCTTTAAACTCACCCATAAAGAGAGGAAGAGACAAAATGAATTAGTAAACTAGCACAGTCATCTAAGGAAGTCACTGATTACAGCACATAAAACCAGAAAATTTAAGTTGCTCCTGGAATGGCAGATTCTCACTTCAGATAAAGGACTATAGGGAGCTTCTAACCAGTGTGAAAACCTGAAAATAGATTTTAATGTCATTATATTGAAATATTATATTGCATACAATAAGTGTATGTTTAAACAGAACACAATCACTAACTTTCATATACATCTGGTGAGGGGGAGGAGTGGAAGAGAAACCAAACTCCTCAACAGCTGATTATGTTAAAACCGAAGAGAGAACAAAAGCAGCTCCTGCCAACATTATTTTTTAGCTGCATTGTTACTGACAATTAGCAGCTTGGATGCTTTGCTGTGTGTTTTAAGCCACACTACTTCTCCCTAAAGCTCAAAGCCTGAACAACGTCACAGCTGGTAACCAGTGTTTCTGCAGCCGCTGTCAGTTTGCTGCCTGAACTGCAGACCAGTCTGGCCTTCCTCCCTAGAGACCAATTTAATTAAGGCTGCAAACAGTAAATAATGTAATTTTATTTTCTTCCAAGGATGCCAAGCAGGCTCATCAGCCATCCTGGCCAGGAAGGCTCTCGGCCCAAGAACGAGGAAAACAAGCTGGCACTCCAAACTGCCTCATCTGTTACACAAACACAGAGATGAGCACACACCAAACAATCCCCCAGACCCTGCTTCTGCATCTGCACCTCACGCCAAGCACTGCTGAGCACAGCCTAGGAGCTATTCAATTACCTGCAAAATATTCTTCTGAAAGAAAGCTCACACACAATACTTGCCATCTCTCCCCATAATTCCACCTTCTCAATGTTCATCATCCCACTCTTAAAAAACACAAACTAGTTACAGGGAGTATCAGTGACACTATAACCATGCTGCAAAAAAGCTGCTCTCATATTCCCCTCTCACGGCTCCTTGTTAGCAAGGGCTGCAAAATCCCATAGCAGGGAACTCTGAGCAGAGTTGCTTCCTCCATCAGGACTCAGAGAGGGACATTCCAGGGACTGCCTTCTCTGGGAATATCCTCTACCTGCACGGCTTTCCCTTTCTGTAGCAAAGCAACTTCTGCAGGCCTGGAATAAGGCATCCAGAGTATTTGCTGGACCAGCCCTCCAACTGCAGCAGTGGGGAGAGACAAACACAACCCGGTTTGGAAAGTGAGAGGCACTTGTCTGCTCTAGTAGAGGTTTCAGGAGATTGTTTTTTCCTGTCTACCTGGAGGAAATTCTGTGATTTGCAGCACACAAAGCCACATGTGGCTGAAGTGTCTCTTCCAGCCTCCAAACCAGCACCCTTGGACCATTCAGGCCACCCTCCATTCAAAAGCACAACAGCTGCATTTGTATGGTGCTACATGGCTATAACTTGTCCTAACTCCAGCTTGGCAAGACTGCCATGAGGTAATGTCCTGATATATCAAATCAGTTTGGGCTCTGCCTGGACAGGGTACCCTGACTAGCAAACCAAAGGCATATCCAGAGATTGCCATGTCCTCCAGCTGCAACTCACAGCTGCACCTGGGAGGCACCTAGCTGGGTACACTTACACCTGTGGCAAGATGCATGTGCTCTCACCCTATCACATTCAAAGCACCATCACAGCTAGCAGCAATATTCTATCTGTACAGTGACTTAGCTGGAGAAGCCAGCAAGCTGGCTGCTGTTCTTCCTGTAGCACTGCAATTCCCACAATTCTGGTATTCATTTCCCAAAAGATTCATCTGAAAACTTTTTTGCAACATATCAGAGGGGAAACAAGTCAGGAAAATTCAGCAGCTTCAGAAAACTACAGGAAAGAAAGAAAAAAAAAGAGCCTGTAGCATCCATAATTTAAAAATGTGACAGTTTCCATGATACTCTATCAAGTCTCAATTATCAAATCTCAATGCCATTAAGTGTATTCCATGTGACACTGACTGGGCTGGGTGCACAAGAAACTCAGATGTCAGTGCACTGCTCAAGGCAGGCTAATTGCAAAGGAACGGGGATGTGTCCTCAGACATGCAGTTCACATAATGCCTGGAAAAAAGGTCATACCATCATATATCAGAAATACAACGGGTTTTATTTGCAACATGTCAGCTGGGGAGACTCCAACCCATTCTGCTTCATGCACATCAGCAGTGACCCTGTGGGTTTTGGCAAATGGCTGAAGTTTGGGTAGCTTGGAACAAAAACATCAAGCAACAACAGCAACAGCAGATGACTTTTTAATTTTAATTAGATAGAGGACTAATGTTTTTAAAAGCAGCCTAATGTCAACTTTGAGTAACAAGACCACTGAACAGAAATTTCTTTACATTCCGTTAAATAATGGCAACAAAATGACTGATTAATTATGAAAACTACCTTTTAAAAGCCTTGTGGGTGTAGCACAGAAAGAGTGACTAATTTTCCATATCATTCAGTATCTGTAATTTGGATTTAAAATGAGATGAAAACAGAAATTGCCAGACTGTCTGTACCATCTTTATAAGGAAGGAGCAGCTAAGTGAAACCCTACCCTAAAACCCATTATGTTAAAGCACTTTATTCTATGCCTGAGCCATTGTCACCAATACTCTTGCACAATCTGCTTTGTTTCAAGAGAACAGCCATTCAAGCCTAAGAAGTTAATGCTGTGATTCAACAAATCCACAGCTACTTTAAGAGACTGCTTGTCATTTGGGTACTTCAAAGGGAACAGCTTCAACAGATCCACGAAGTAATGACAGCAAAGCTCTGTGCTCCGAAGTGACAACAGTGACAAGACTTCACTATGTAGCTGGGGCAAATTAAGTGGATATTCTGTTGCAATATTTCATAGGCCTCCTCTTTCCTCTATTAATCATCAGCCTCGTTGAAGGCAGAATCAAAACTGCCACTGATCTGCTTTAGGAGAGTGCTTCAGACCAGTGTTTTCTTTATTTTGGCATTGTCAGAGGTTGCTATCACTACTTAAGACAGACTTACAGGAGAAAAGTCCATGTGGACCAGAGACACCAAGGAAACTGTATTCATGAACTTAGCAATAGCATTTATACACAAACAAACACATCCCCACTTGTTATACATTGCCCACACACCTGGCACATGGTTAATTCCACAGTCTATCACGATTGCACCAGGCTTGATCCATTCACCTTTTACCATTTCAGCTCTACCAGCTGCAACCACCAGGATGTCAGCTTTGCCAACCTATAAAAAAATTTAAGAACAACAAACAACTGTGTATCACACTGGCAGTGGAAAAATGCAGAGCTGCTTCTGCAACAAGTTAGATCAGCTTCAGTTGCAGTGAAACTGGGCTCACCCACTACCACTGGAGGTATGGAAGGGCACTCTCAGCAATTAAAGGTAGCTGCCAGTTCCTTGGCAAGGATAAATTCCTGCAGCTAGAAATAATGGCCTATTTTCACACTCCTACCCCAAACTATTGCTAGTCAACACTTCACAACCTCCTCTGAACTCCTCCATGATTCCCAAGTGGATCACACAGGCTACATTTAGATAAAATTAAAGCCTTCTGAATATTCTTCTCTTCCTTCAAATATCCCTGCACATTCAGTGCTAGAAATATACCCAGCACTCATCAGACAGCAAGAACTCATCTTGTTCAGCCAAGAACAAACCCTGCACAGAACTAAGCAGCACTTCACTTGTGACAGCACTGTCTTGTGCTTTTCATGTCCAGGACTGCATAACACACAACTCCAAGAGAAGCTGACTGTATTTCAGCACTAATATTCATTCAGGGACTACTCAGTAAATTTGACAGATCCAGTTGTGAAGCTGGTGTTAAAGACTCCGACTAGAGCTCGTTGTCAGTTCCTGCACTGCTTCATTTACATTTGCTTAGGAAGCTGCTATCCCTTGGATTTTTTTTCCTTTAATCTTCAAGGGAGATAAACTATTTTTAAGATTTCATTAAGTAATAGCACTTCAATTTTTAATCAACCTAATGATGATCTTACTGAACAGCAACTTAACGGCGTGAAGCATTGCAGTGTTTCTGATCTACTTTGTGAGTTATATTCAAACACTCCTACTCCCTTTTCAGCTTTAATACTTGCCTACAGAGCCTGGCAGTGCTGATGGCTCTACGAAATCCAAGTAGGTGGCAGCACAGCAAAACACTATTTCTGTCACTCTCACTGCTGAAGAGGAAAATGGTACCAACTCCCTGTCATAGAAAATCGAGTGAAAAAAAATAAATGAACTGAGAAATCATTTGGCCTAACATTTCTCAGCCATTAGAGCAGAAGACCACCTGGTCTTTTTGGTTTAAAAAAAAAACCATCAAAACAACCAAAACATATGCTGTTTTGCCAACCCCTACATGGAGATTAGGAAGGGATGATTAAATTCTCAGCACTTGCTCAAAGACAACAAAAATAATAATTTTATTGTTATAATTAAACCCCTATAATTAAGTGCCAAAAATAATCAAGACCCTATTCCAGCAGAAGTATTTACATAACCATGCAATGAGCAGGACTGGGAAACCAATTCAGATGAAAGACACCCCAGACCTAATGGCTCACAGCAGCAACACGCTGAGCAGCGCTGTGCATGGTGCAGCAGTGGCCTGAACAAGTAACCACAGCCTGCCCTTACCTCCTCAGCCAGGGTGGAGGTCTTGGAATGACACGTGGTGACTGTTGCATTATTCCAGAGCAGCAGGTCGTGCATGGGAGCACCCACGATCTTACTGCGACCGATCACCACGGCTCTTTTCCCTGCCACCTGGACACCTGCACCACAGAGAGCCAGGAGAGAGCAAAAAAGAGGTCACTGTGCAGCCTGGCACACACTAACTCAAACTGCTCTGGAGTCTTGGTTAGTTGAAGTCTGGCCCTGGTACTGCAGAATACTATTCTTTTCTGTTGTGTGTGGTAGGGAATTGCAGTTGGGAGGGAGGAAGGAAAGACCATGTTAACCTAGTTCTTTTACTATCTAAGGCAGCAGGGATTAAAGTGGTATCTCAGCAGAAGTTGTGAAGCAGAGCCTTGCAATGTGTGTAATTTCTACACTTACTGAAGACTACTGCACTCGTGAATAATGTATGGAAACCTCCTTACCTGTCTGCCTGATAAGTTCCATGCATCCCTTTGGCGTACACGGTATAAAGCAGTCCCCAAGGTCCCCTCTAGAGAGTTTCCCAGCATTGATGCTACTTAAGCTGTATTTTGAAAGAATAAAGGCCAAGTAAGATACCCATCCTCACTGTTCAAGAGAAAATAAAGAAAAAAGATTTCTTTCTGGAGTAGCTGTCATGCTCTCCAGGGGTGAAGTCACTTTACCCATCCACATCCTTCTCAGGTGCAACAGCATTGGTTATTTTTTCTGTGTTGATGGGTTTATTGGAGTCAAGTGGCAGCTGCACTATAAAGCCATGAACAGCTGGGTCTGCATTCAAAGAGGCAATGCACTTGAGCACCTAAAACAGCAAACACCAAAAAACTAATGGCTGATGAACTCAAATACAACTGATGCAAAGGAAAAAACATAATCCTATCTGGATTAAAAGATACAAACTCTCTGTTTAGTTTTTCCATCCAAAAGTATAAGCCACTTACATTTTTTATTTAAAAAAAAAAGCTCCTAAAGTCTCTAAATTTTACATTGTAGTGTTTTAGTTTTCCTTAAAAAAACACAAAAACACCTCAGCAGGTTCCAATTCTTTTTTCATGAGTTAGTATCAATAAGCAAGTAGTCCTTTTTTATACAATGACAGAGCAAAGATATCTCCAGCTCAACACTGAAGTCAAGTATTTTTTCATCACTGGCTATATTACTTACATCAGCTTCTGTTGCTGTGTTTGGCAATTTTATGTGATTGGCACTGATCCCAATCTGCAAATGAGAATAACAACAAATTATCTGATTTCTGAATTGACATCCAATTGATCTGGCTAATCTCCCTATCCAGCTAAATCACAGCTGCATTCTGTCACATTTCCCAAGTCTATCTCCTGTTCTGGAGGCTCCAAGTCCTACAATTTAGAAATACCATCAAAGAAAGATTAGTGCTTTGCCTACTGAGTCTGTCCTTTAACTGTCCCATTCACCTTTTGACATGAACAACATCAGCTTTGCTTGACAGCACACTGCCTTAAAATGCCAGCAGAAATGCCAGGTACCACCTAGGGAAAAATGCACTCATTTGTGCTCCTGCCCTGCTGTGGCTTGTTATGTTCTACCTTTGACAAGCACAAGGCAACTGCAGGTACAAGACATTCAGGGAAGATAAGGACAAGGCCACAGGTCAGGAAAGACATAGCACTTCAGACAAATGTAATCTGTGATGATCACACAAAAAGTGGCACCAACCCACACTGCTGTGACCAGAGCACTCCACTTGGCTCTCAGGTTACACACCTACACTACATTCTTGTAACTGAGAACTCAGGCTAACACTGCTTTCTCCAATACTGGCAAAGCTTAGACAAAACTATTGACTTGCATCTGGTTTTTCATTTTCAGATCTGACCCACTGTAGGAGGGCAAAATGTAGTCCTTAAAGTCCAGGCATTACCTCAGCAGCAGCCTTCAGCTTCATGTTAATGTAGAGGTTCGAATCATCCCGATTTCCAACCTAAGGATGGAAAGACAGTTGAATTACAGCACAGAATAGAGACCCAGACACAGGCTGAGGTGGGTTTGACCCTCACCTTCCTTGGATCTACATCAAGGAGACAGAGGTATTCCTGAATTACTGTAAAACACACTGATAAAGGATATAAGCAGCTGGAGCTAACAGGAGAGTCCTTTCAAGTACAAGGCAGCTAAAGACAAGTTGTCTGATCTGCACAAACACCATTTGCAGCTGTTGAAAAACCTTAAAAACACAGTGGTCTCCAAAGCAGAAAATATTGCCTGCCATCTGATCTGAGAAAGTTAAATCCTCAGCTAATTAACATGATCAGCAGGTGATGATAACATTCAATTATCTGATTAAGGCTTTCAGAAACGTTGGGCCTCTGATACCCAGGAATCTTAATTTTATGTACATGTGTGCTTTGATGGAGACATTACTTCCACTGCCTGTTTTGGGCCTTGAGAATTTTCCTGCCAAACAAAAGCCAAAACAAGGACAAAGTGATGCACAATGAGAAAGCAGCAAGTGGAACAAATGCCTGCAGTTTTTGGCAATACTGGGTGCTTACAGTACAACTGCATTTCAGGAGACCACTTGCATCATCCAGTATGATTTGTTAAAGATAATACTCCTTATAACCTTAAGAAAATAGGGGTCAAATAAGGAAAAGCTGATAAGCAAGCTCTTGAAATTCTGTTCCCTGGTACTTGGGAGCCATCCCTGGTTCTCACATAGACTACAAGCTGCAGGGGTGGCAGCATTACCTGATCACCTAGAACACCTTGGTTCTCCCTCCCTAGTTACAGATAAAGGGGCTGTCTCCCCTGTAAAGTCTGCTGGATTTAGGAAAAGGTTTGCTTCATACAGGGCAGAGAAGCAGGAGATGTCAGCAAATAGATGTTTTGTGATTAAGGAATTACTGACTACAGGACAAAAAAATAAAGATTAACTGACTTATTCTTTGAACTCAGAGGACACTAGATGCCTCCCAAGAACAGAGCATATAATGTATGGTGTGCTACAAGTAAGAAACAGCTCATTGTCCTGACTTCACTGAAAAACAGACAGCTGCAAATATCAAAATTAGGAGATGAACTCCAAGCCCAGACTGTCTGACAGCTTACAAAAGTGTCAGACAGCCAAAGAGCAAACAGGTTGTAAAGGACTCTGAGACAATCCAGGACTGAATACAGGCCCACCATGAAAACAATTCAATAGTGCCACAAGACAGCAATTTTTGAACACAGTTTATGAGGTCAACAATTCAGCAGCTTTCATCAAAGCACTACTAAATTTTTAGACCCTCCTTCCTTCCTTCTAAGCATCTGCAGACAAAGTTTCTGCAGAGACAATCTACTTAAAGCTAATGGAAAAGAAAACCAGGGAAAAAAACCAAAACACAAGCATAAATTTGTTCCTGGCATCAAAGAGGAGCACAGCCTTTGTGTGCTATGGTGGTTTTAGCACTGGAATTCACAGACAGGCACCAAAGGCCCTGCAGGAGCCCAAAATACTGAATAAGGACAAAAGTCACCTCTGTAAGCAGCCACTTACATTCCCTCAGTCCTTTGTGGACTCACAGGTCCTTCCTGTAGCATGACACTTGCTACTGCTAGTCACCTTCTGACCTAAGCACAAAGAGTTTCCATTTTTTATAGCTGCAAAGGAAAAAAAATTATGCCAAACACAGGTCAAACCCCTGTACTTGACGTGTTTTTTACCTCTGCAAGACTTTCTGTGTAGACTCTAACACTTGCTCACTTCTGAGAGATATCCAATTCAGTAACAGGATGTTGTCCCATCCCTTGTACTCAAAGTCATCTTGGCCAAAAGTAGTTTTAGTTTTGTTTGGGCTCCCTCCCCTCCTCTGCCCCGCTTTTCTCTCCATGTTTTGACATAACAGCAGACCAAATCCCTTAATAAATATCCCATTTGGAGGATTTCTGGTACAAACACATCTCTGAAAGCTGCCAAACTTCAGGGCTCACTCAAGTGCAGAGATTTGGAATGGAGTCTACAAGCACTGCTTGCTCTTAATAGGCAAACAGCTTGATGTCACCACTTCACAAACGCAACAGTCCAACAGAGAACAGGGTCTGAAGAAAGAAATAAAACAACTGAAAAGCCCCCAAAAAATTTTGGGCTCTGATACTTGGCAAAAAAACATAACAGGACTGTGTTACCATCTCACAGAGAACACTGTTCATAATAAAATGCTACCAACTACAAGGCAGCTTTGATGAAGCTCATCAGCTGTGCCCTTACCACTGCAAAGCAACTCGTATTTTCTGTAGTTGTTATTGAAGAAAACAATACCTGCAAAATGGCAAGTCCTGGTCTGAAGCCTGGAAATTTCTCAGTCATCTCAACAACTTGCTGCTTTAGTCTCTCTCTCACTTGTCTGAAGAGGGAAAAAAAATGAAAACAAATACGAGGTAGAAATTAATCATGGGGCTGAATTCTGATACAGTGATGGAGTTGTTCTGATACAGTCAGGAGTGTACAGGTGACAGATGGACAGACTGGCAAACACATACTTATGCCTCAAGTACACAGCTCCCAGCAATCTCCAAATAAGACTGATGTCCATTAATCACTAAGACACTCTGGAACCAGGTTCATTCAAATTTATTTAAATAATTTTATTTTTTTGAAGTCCACATTGTGCTTCTTCACACTCTCCTAGGATACAATGGTAAAAAAAAAAAAAGGTTCAAAATTTAGCATGGAAACTCCTGGGATTTCAAACTCCTTTCTCAAAAGGAAATCCTCTTTCCACCTATGCTGTACTAAAATTACCTGAATCCCAGAGGCACCAGTTGTCACTGTCACACAAGCTGTCCTGGTAAAGGATTATGAATCTACAATGGTAAAATTCTGGGAAATAACTAAACAAGCAGGAGGTACCCAAAGATAAAGTAGGGAGGAGAATGGGAGGTGAACAGAGGTGAGGAAAAGTAGCCAAACCCTGGTACACAGCTCAGGTCAACTCTTCAGTAAAGGCAAGTTCAAGGATACAAATGTAAAAACCACACCTCGAAACAGAGCACTGATTGGTTGTTCTAGTTCAGATGCGAACTCACACCCAGTTTACCACAGAATGTTTTAATAACAAGTACCCAGCACTGAAATTAGCCACACACAGCTCAAAAGCCACTGTTACCACCTCTCCCCTGCCTTGCACTCCTCTCTAATTTCTCAACCACTCCCTGAGCCCACACGCATAATCCTTCACCAGAGACAGTACCAGGCCCAACTGCTCCCTCTGCTCACCAGAGGCAGTCAGGATTCTGAAAGAACTGACCAGTTCTGCCCATCTCACGGGCTCATGGCACTGGAAGGAGGTGGTGGCACAGCACTGCAAATGTAAGAGACACTCAGAAGCAAAAGCCAGGTAAGCAAAACATCACAGGACATGAGAGGCTTGACAGGTCGGTCCTCCATGTGATCTCCATCCTGTGTCCCATCCCCGTTCTCAGAGATGAGAAGATGCTACCACCACACTCAGCAAATCTACCCTGCATCAAACAACCTTTTGTTTAAAACACAGGTCTCCTTGTGCTCATCTACCCTCAGATCAGTATCACCAGGTCTGCTACTTCCCAAGTGGGACCAGACTTCCCAGACTGGAGCAGGTGCTGCTGGTGCTGGTTCATTAAAAATGTGAATGGCAAGGGTACAGGGACAGGGTAGGTAGCTGAAGCCAGCTGGGAGGCCGTGATTCCTGCAGAGAGGGAAACTCCAGGAAAACAAACAGCCAGTGAGGCAACTCTACCCGGCAACTACAAGCTCCAAATTAGAACTGCCAGAGGCAGAAGACAGGGAAATGGGAGCAGCACACAGCTCTCTCAACCCAGCAGCACTGATCCCAGGGGACAGCTGCAGCTGGCTCAGCTAGAAGCAGCCCTGAGGCTGTTTTAAGTCTCGTCTCAGAGGGAGTGACAGCCTCCAGCTACATCCCAAATCATGCATCTCTCCTGTTGCATCCTGAATCATGTGCTCAGAGCTCTGCTGCACCTGAGGAGTGGGTTCAGAGTGTTTATAGGTGTTTGCATCTGGCCAAGTGGTTCAAAGTCTCTTAACAAGTTTCAGTGAAAGCAACTGTTTTCAGCCTTACTTAGGAAACAGTAGTTCTGAGCCTTCCTTCAGCTGTCACCTCTGTAGAACTGACATCAAGACCAGCTGATGAGTTCAGAAAATAGTCTCACAGCAAACCTTATCCCAGCAATGCTTAAGTGACAAAAATTCATCTGCTGGGTAGCAAAATCCTCAACTGCCTCTCCTTACACTCCAGCTGAAAGCCCCTAGGGAAGCACCTGAGCTGGCTCATGAGCAGCCTTTAACAACAACACAACAATCTCAAGGAGCATCAGAAACCCCTGCACATGGCCTATGAGTGGGGGCTCTGGGCAACTCTCCAAGGGAACTATTTCTGAATTCTCTGGTGTTCCAGTAAGGAAAGGGCAGCGCTGGTTTGTGGCCAGCAAACAAAAAGAAATGCAAACAAACATGAAATATTAGAAAGGGTCCCAGGTTTAGGTATTACTTTTATTCCAGTCTTCTCAGCTGAGGAGAAACGAGCCCACCCAATTTCCTCTGTCCTCTGTGAAGCAGGGCTGTGGTGTGCTTTCACCCCCAGCAGCCACAACTATTCACACATTACACTGCTGTCATTTTCTGTAATTAGGCACTAGGTCACTTCCCCTTCAGCTCCCGAAGAAAGGCAACACACACAAACATACAAACGTGGTGCTGTCAGTGTGATTTTCTTTAGGAGCCTTGAATCAAGAAATCACTTGTTAGACAGCCACCTAGTGTTGGGTACCACTGCTGTCCAGTGGTCACAAAAAACACAGGGGCAAAGGTTTAAGAGAAAATTCAAGAAAAAAAAAAGAAGAAATCATTATTTTAACTCCATAGACTTACAAAAGCCATAAAAATAACCTTTGCAAACCAGCAGCTATTTAGTTATACAGTCTGCAAAATTCTATTGTGGACCTCAGGCCTTCTCAAAGATAAAAGTTCATAGTGATAAATCAACACTGCTTTTTACTAGCTGTATGACAATTCTTTTAAGTCTTCAAACAAAAAATTTGCAATTCTATGTGGCTGTTTCCCCAAAAGCCTTCTCTCTGACTCTAAGCCCCCTCTTGTGCCCACGTGCCCTTCCACAAACAAACTCATGCAGCAAACAAAAGTCCAGGGTTCACAGGGGTTAAGGACAGCACATGGTTCTAAGCATACAGTGCAACAGCCAGCTCCAAAGATTAAAGAACTTGTCAGCATTTCTTTCTGTAGACTGCAACAGCGAGCTGAATTTAAATTTATTAAGTGAATTGCCCAGAAATTCAAACAAAGGACAAACCACACTCCTTTAGCTTTGCTGGAAATGGAGAGAACATGGCTCCCATGTCAGCAGAACCCCACACCCGCCTGTGGGATTATGGACACAGTACTCAGCTGGTGAGGACACACAGCACCATACTGAAGATGACATCACACTGTGTTTCTGTCCCTGCTGTGAGTAACAGGGTCCAGGGTCTGTGTAAATAGTGCCAAACACAGGACCTGGCAAACACCTCCTCAGAGACAGTGATGCTCCAGAAGATGCCTGTCCCCAAAGGGGAGGGTTTGGCTTTACTGCCTGGATCACAGATTCCCCAAGGGTTTCATAAACATGCAGCAGAAATGCTCCTGCTGCAGCCCTGCAGAAACAGCTGCATGAGGCTGGTGGTCCTCCCTGGGTCCTGCACCATCCTGGTCAGAGCTGTTGTCCCTGCAGCCACTCCTCCTCACAGCCTGCAGCACTGTGACTGCTCACCTCCTGTGGCTCCCATGATGTGGAAAAACAAGCCTTCCCATCTCCAAACCACCACGGCACCACGTCCTAGCTCAGGACAGCTGCATTACCTTAAAATGCTGTGAGGGGGCTGCAAAGAAGAATGTCACAGAAATCCCACTTGCACCCAAAGGAGGCACAGAGGAGTCTCCCCTGAGGGAAGTCACAGGTTGGCTCAATGAGTGGCACTGGGATAGGAAATACCTTGGGAAAGACCATCTGAACACTGCTGGCAGTTCAACAGATGGCTCCTGTTGCAGAAGACATCATTTAGAGCTGCAATGAGTTCACATGTCCCACCCTCTTGTCTCATGCACCACCACTGCATGCTTCTAGCATGCTGTCATTATCTTCTAGGAAAAATGCCTGCTACTTTCTAGCACTTCCACATTCACAAGGTTTTTTAACCACCTTTTTGGTTGTGTCAGCACAAATACATGAACAACAGAGTTTAACACAAAACGGAGTCTTCAAAACTTAGAAGAGTTTGCCCCAAACATGAGTTAGGATACCATGTTCCCATGCTGCAACATGCATGCAGGCCTGCTTCCCAAAATGGATACTGCATACAATAGCCTGCTATCAGGTGATTTAATCAGAGGAAAACACAAGAGCAATAGGTAAGGACTCAATCCACCTTTGGACTGAGTGGCTGCAAGCACTCCAGACAATATTCTAGGCCTTATCTACAATGATTTGCCTTCTGAAGGAATTATATTGAGATTTTACTCATTCCACAAAGGGGGACACAGCAGTCTCCACATGTTCTTTGCCTTCCCTGTAAGCTGGTGCTGACGTGCAGAGATCACAGATCTGTGGCCCTGCTGCCCACCAGACAATGCTTTCTCCTCTCTTACCAACTCTTTAGGGCAGGGTCCCATTTTTTAAACTGTGTCTGCACAGCACTGAACACAAGGGGTTCTTGCTCACATTTGGAGCCACACAATAGCACTGGCAGTTCACTTTAACTCAACCCATCCACAGTGTGGGACCCTTCAGTGCAAGCCTGAAACATTGTGGGTAGGATCTGGTAAAAGAGAGCTCAGCTATCAGGGAATTTTTTCCACTTCAGACTAGATTTATCTGGAGTTACAACAGGAGCTAAAAAAAAAAAAAAAAAAATTAAGGTCTAGACTGAAAAGGCTGAGGAGCTGTTTACTGCATTGTTACCTCCAGTTATAAATTAAGCCTGATCACCACTTTTATTGAGCACTCTAAACCCAAAACACTACCTGGCCCATCCCTAGAGGCTGTTAGGGGTGCTAAGTCTTCCCTGCCACCACAACTCATCAGCCACTCTTCCAGAGCAGAAATGTTGGTCCACTCCTGGTCCTACCAACCAATTTGGGCCAAGCCAGAGGTTTCCAAACCTGGGCTCTTTCAGATGGTAGAGCCTGAACACACGGCTCACTGCAGTGGATATAAACTGTAAAGAAGAGCCACGACCATCTTTTGCTCTGATTATCTTTCGACACAGAAAGAGAGACTGTTTTTTCTTCAGGGAATACCAGCAATAAAAGGTGGAGAATACTGTATTTTTATTACCTTCAACCACCATATCCTGCATACTTAAAGCACTGCTTCTCTTCCTCCCATTAGTCATTTGTTTACTGTACTGTTATACAATAACACATCTTGTAACTCATTTGCCAATGAGGCAAATTTAAATTGTAGCAAAATCTAAGGCAGAATTACCAAACAGCCACTCAGAGAAGTAGAGGAAAGCCGTCCTGAGGTAACCAGCCAACTCAGATTGATGCAGAACCAACCCAATATTTAATATATTTCACAGACTGTGCAGACTTCTTGTTTGTACTGACAGAATGACTTAGGTGCATTTTGATATTGATGTACTAACACCAACACCAAAATCTTAGAGAGAAAACAGTGTCTGCTGTGTTCTCCTTCCCATGCCCAGCCTAACCATATTTTCCATCTTCATAGGTAATACTCAAAGCCACTGGAAATAGCAATTTCCTTTATACCTCTTCTGAGCCTTCCAAAGGTGTAAGCTAGCTTTATCACTTCATCATGTTTTCCTTATTTATAGAGGCAAGGAAACTCTCTCAAAGTATTTATTCTCTTTACATGTTTCACAAGAATAAGAATGCCAGTATCTACCTGATTTTTGTTTAAATAGCTGGCATGATTGTGAATTAGGTATTTTCTCATCTATTTTGAGGAAGGGGTGCTTGGTGGCTGGAGGAGAAAGTTCACAACACTTATGAGCTTTGATTTAAAACACACACAGAAACCCAGCTTACACAGCTAGAACACTACTTGTTTGATTCAACTCATTTGTCAATATTTGACTGACTGACAAATAAACATTTTTCTTGATTAAAGGATAAAGTAACAAAATCTACCCCCTACAAGGTAGTAACTGAAAAGGTTTTGCAGTTGATGTAGAGTCAGGGATATTCCCTGTCTACAACAGGCAGTTCAATTGAAAACTCCTAGAAAAACCACATGCCTATCACTTCTGCTGCTGCCAGACTCTTGGCCTGGAGGTGAACTCTGGACAGGGAGAATCCTTTTGACCAGCACTTCTCTAGGGGTCTGGAAGAAAGGGACAGCTGTCTCCAGGGTGGACAGCCCAATTCCTCATGACTCCTTCAAGTACTCCACTAGAAAAAGGCAGAACTACCTAAGGCCCATGGGAAGCAGGTGATGCTTTGATATTGAATATAAATACTGCACAAATAAAGGAACAGAAGGACAGCTGAACAACTGCAATTATTTTTCCATTTTGTAGTGTCTTCAGGCCAAGATTTGATGACTCTGGAAGACAGACTTCAGCCAAACACCTTAAGACATGTGCTGGAAGTCAACCAAACCTTTCTCCTGTATGTGCCTATTAAAAGCTCATGCCTCTTCCCAGGTATTTGCACATCACGAATGTCCTCTGAGAGATGGTAGTTTATAGCTGCTACTATAGCACAGAAAACAAACAGAAATAAAAAATTTCACCCCTATATCTTTAAAATTAACTAAGTAATGCAACATGCCATGCCAAGGAAGCTAAAAGTTTTAATGTGAATTATCATTGTACCCAAACTAGCATCTTTCCAGGACCTACTGCACTTCAGGGTGACTTTCTATGACAGGGAAGAAACCTACAACAGGCAAATCATGAAGTCCCACCAGCAGCAAGCACAGGCATTGCAGTGTGCTAGCCCCAACATTGCCAAGAGATCATGTGGAATGAAGCATGTAAGACTGAGACTGCAATACACAGGTGGTATTGGCTCCAAAATTACCCAGTAAAAAACATGCAAGCAGCCTTTCCTCATGGATATTCAGATTCAAGGCACACTAGCACACTAGGCCTACTTTTCAGAACTGCTCCACTGTTGGTTAGATGTAGCTGTGTCATACACAGCAATACCTAAGAGGAGGACTAATTGCTTTGCTAAAATTATTTTATACCTTTTCAAATGTAACCCTTCTGTCTGAATTCCCTCATTATACTGACATGAGATACCCAATGAACCTACCTAACCAAACTCTGTTTCCACAGAATATAACAGAACCATTACACTGCATTTTCCCCAGGATTAGGAAAATTTATTTGGTTTTCTTACCAAATGTGTATGTTGAGTGGAAGGAGGAAAAGAAAACCAAACTAAAAGACACAATGCAGGCTCACCTATACCCAGGGCTTGCCAGCTAAGTAAATGCTGAAAAGATTGGGAACACTTTTTCCTTCAAGGTCTCCCAAATCTTTTAAATAGCTTTGGCATGACACCTGTGAACATTCAGCTACGTGTTATTCAACATGTGGCTAACTTATTTTCCTTTAAAGAGGAACAGTCAATGCTTGTAGAGTATGAAAATAGAGCCCATACCCAAAGCACGTGTTCCCAACTCCTGCTCACAAGCATCCCAGCAGCCCAGCTTACACGCATAGAAGCTGTAGTTCAGCCGCTGGCTTCGCATCTGCCTGGGCTCTCATCTCCTCGATGCTGAGCCGTCACCAGGTGCGTGACTGCCAAAGAGACCCCACCAGACGCACCGCTGGTTTCCGGGGAGCACTGACAGCACTCTGCATTCTCCTTAAGACCTTTAACAGTGTACTTCGTCTAATAACGCCCAGTTTATAGCCAGGAAGAAGCCAGCTTTGGCTGCAACGCAGTGAGAAAGCTTTACGGTGTCTCCAAACCTACTTCGTCCACAGAGCCAGAGTAAAAGCCCCCCACAGCCCCGTCCCGCTGCCAGCACACCCGGGGACCGCCGGGGCACTCCTCAGTTCCCCGGCTACACCGGTCCCTTCCCGAAGGGCAAAAGGCCCGCGGCTCCCAGACTTTCCCGCCCGAGAGAACCCGGCCGAGCGCTGCGGGCAGGGCGGGCGGGTGGCCCCGCTACGTACCCGGAGATAATCTTGCCGCTGAGGATCTCGGCGGGGGCCATGGCGAGGGCCGGAAGGCGGGCGAGCGGCGGGCGAGCAGCGGGCGAGCG
>VZSE01011974.1:0-40205 GCA_013398275.1 Promerops cafer
TCTGGACTCATTCCAGCACCTCCACGCCCTCCTTGTTCTGAGGACCCCGGAGCAGGACTGCACCCAGGGAGGAGACCCTTTCCCCTCTCCTTACCCCAGGGTCTCTCACAGAGCTCTGCAACAGACCCTGAAACCAAAACATCTAAGATATGCAGTTCCCCCTCATCCACTGGTTTTTCCCTAAGGGACAACATCACCGAAACCAAAACATCTAAGATATGCAGTTCCCCCTCATCCACTGGTTTTTCCCTAAGGGACAACATCACCCAGGAAATCTGTTCCCAGCTCTGAGTTATGCAGGAGGGGGTTGGGAGGAAAACTCTTTTTTAAAGAGCTGCTCACATGCAGCAAAATTAACATCATTGCTCCAAAGTAACACACCAGTGTTTTAATGCTTTTTCCCCTTCATCTCCAGGTGCTCCTGGACTATTCAGCTGCAGAAGTGGCTCCAAAGGCCAGCTTGCCATAAAGCTCAGGGGAGCAGGGAGGGCAGCAGGAAGCCAGGTGGAAATCCATTTTCCCAGCCAGACGCTCTCATTTCTAATTCTGCACCACAGGATGCTTTAATTCACGAGTAACAACCTGGAGAACAAGGAAAGTGCCATAAATACCTGCACTGGGTGCAAATAGCTGGCCTGGGACACCTTTCCAGCGTGGTGGGGCTTAGTTATTGAAAAGTTTAATTGAAGTGGCACTTGGAATAGACAAGAAGAGGAAGAAGGAGAAGGAGAAGGAGCAGAAAGAGCAGAAGTAGGAGAAGCAGAAGCAGCATCAAAAAGCAGAACAGAAGACAGAGAAGAAGCAGAAGCAGCAGAAGGAAAAGAGGCAGAAAAGAAGGTGGAGAAAAAACAAAAGCAGCAGAAAAAGCTGCTGAAGCAGAACAAGAAGCGACAGAAGAAGCAGAAAGAGAAGAAAAAGCAGAAGAAGAAGAGGCAAAAGGAACAGAAAAGCAGAGCAGAAGGAGAAGCAGCAGCAGCAAAAGAAGCAGAAGAGGCAGAAACAGAAGAAAGAGCAGAAAAAACCAGAAGTAGGATAAAAGCAGCAGCAGCAGAAAAAGCAGCAAAAGGAGCAGAAGAAAAAGAAGAAGAGAGNCAGAACAAGAAGCGACAGAAGAAGCAGAAAGAGAAGAAAAAGCAGAAGAAGAGGAGGCAAAAGGAACAGAAAAGCAGAGCAGAAGGAGAAGCAGCAGCAGCAAAAGAAGCAGAAGAGGCAGAAACAGAAGAAAGAGCAGAAAAAAACAGAAGTAGGATAAAAGCAGCAGCAGCAGAAAAAGCAGCAAAAGGAGCAGAAGAAAAAGAAGAAGAGAGGATGCAGGAAAAGAGGAGGAAGCAGCAGCAGAAGGAGAAGAAAGAGCAGGAAAAAAGGAGAAGCAGAAGGAGGAGGAGAAGAACAAGAACAAGAAGAACAAGAAGAAGAAACAGAAGAAGAAGGAAAAGAGGCAGAAGATGGAGAAGAAGAAGGAGAAGAACAAGAACGAGCAGCAGGAGAAGCAGCAGGAGGACGAGAAGTGCAGTTTCTCTAACCTCCCTAAGCAGTCCCAAACATCCCAGTGCTGATCCCAGCCCCGAGCTGCCTCCCTGCAGGTGCCAGCCCGGGGACTTTGCTGCAGGAGCTAAGGGGATCCCCAGGGAGCCTCTCCCTCTGCAGGGATCCTCCCCTCCCGTGCAGCCCCCCCTGGGCTGGGACCCTGGCAGCACCCCGGACGCTCAGCTCCGGAGTTTCCAAAGGGAAGATGTCACCTCTGCTTTTAGAGCTGCTTTGTAGCTTTTATTTCTTTCCTACTTCAGCTGCATGGCTTGAATTTATTTTGCTGCTGGAGCTCCGAGCTGCTCCCCTGGGCTTTGGATGGGACAAAATTAAAATGTACTCTGAAGTGATGGCCCCTAAAATGCTAAAATAGGAAGGGAAAGCCAAACTGCAGCTCTCTGGGAGTAAAGCAGTATGAAAGATCACTTTTTACAGGGTGGTGTGAGCACAATGATTCTGCTGAGCAAAAGGACACGCAGAGAAATGAAGGAGTTTTGGACTAAATAATATAAAATAAAGCAGTGGAATGATTTATTCGGGGACTGTGAGACTGGTGAAGCTGAACCTCACAATCCCCTCCACAGAAATGACAGGAAGAAATGGAAATAATCACAACACTGAGATACTTGTACATCCCAGGGACAATTTCTTGTCCCTTATCAAAGAGGTTCCAGGGCTGGGGCTCCCCTTCTCCAGATGGGATTTGGTTTCACCAGGAAAAAGACACTGAGGAAAAGGGGTAGAGGGAAAACCCACTCACCCTTCAGAAGCTGCAAGGAAAATAATCTCACAGGAAAGACGTGGCATGTTTTAAACCCAACAAACTCCTGGTGCCACCTTTCTCCTTGACCTTCTATTTTCTGTCCAAGCCTGAAATGTTGTTGTATAAATCAGACCTTCTCTCCATTTAAATCAAAATTCACTCAAGTTTCTAAGATCTACTCACAAAAAACAGATTTAGATGAGATATGAGGGAGAAATCCTTCCCTGGCTGGGTGGGCAGGCCCTGACACAGGGTGCCCAGAGCAGCTGGGGCTGCCCCTGCATCCCTGGCAGTGCCCAAGGCCAGGCTGGACACTGGGGCTGGAGCAGCCTGGGACAGTGGGAGGTGTCCCTGCCATGGCAGGGGTGGCACTGGGTGGGATTTGAGCTCCCAGCCCAGCTTGTCTGAGAACAGCAGCAGGAATGAAGGTTTTGTCGCCTTGCCCCGCGCTCAGCTGCACGTTCCCTGCACCTGAGCAACCAGAGGGACCCCACCGTGCCCGCTGCACACGAAGCTGAGCTTCCAGCCAAGGCTGCAGTCCCACTTTGGGACTGCTCCTCAGAGCGGCTCGGCAGCACACCGGGGACACGGAGCGGCCCGAAAGCCCACGACACCAAAGCTTCCCCCGGTGTGATTGGAAACAGGTGCTTAGCTAAATGAACTCTGCAGTAATTCCCTGTGCTGCAAGGCTTTTTATTTCCCAAGAGCAGCATTTCCCACACAACGACTGAATAACCCGTGCTCAGACTCTTCTCTCCTGAGCATTCCTGGTTTCCACACTGCACAGAAACCCGTCCCATGCTGTAAAACTCCTGGGCTGTTACCCCTGGGTTGTAAAGGCCTGTCCTAAAGGTTTTGCTGTGCTCAGATAGCACGGAGGAGGTGCAGGGCAGGGGCTGCACTAATCCACTGCCCAGGGTTTGTGTGGGGACAAGCTGGGGCTTGGGGGACTTCCTCCATCAAACAAATCCCAAATCCAAGGAGATCCCATCCCCACAGGAGATCTGGGATAATGGGATCATCACAGATTCCCAGAAGGGTTTGGGTTGGAAGGATCTTAAATCCCACCCGGTGCCACCCCTGCCATGGCAGGGACACCTCCCACTGTCCCAGGCTGCTCCAGCCCCAGTGTCCAGCCTGGCCTTGGGCACTGCCAGCTTAGAGGTCTTTTCCAGCCTCATGGATTCTGCAATTCTAATCCGGTTCTGCTCCTGTGTAGCCTCAGTATCATGTCAGGTTTGACATCCAGTTGTGTTTTAGCCCACTGGCATTTTATTCCCACCTCTGCATCTCTCTCTTCCTGAAATGAGCTGATCTCTGGGATTTCCCTTGCTCCTGGATTGGAGACCTGTGGAGCCCCACAGGCTGCACAAAGAGCAGCAGCAGCAGCAATCCTGAGGAGCAGGGAAAGGGAAAAGGGCAATTGTAAAATATCACAGGAGGGAACTGTTCAGACACCCCGGGGTGGCACTCCTGTCACTTCTGAGCCTTTTTGGGGTGTCTACTCCAGAAGTCAACATGGGGAGACTTTGTAGGGTGGCAGGAGCGGGTCTGGACCCAGCAGCACTTGGATCACACATGGTGGGAGCTCTGGGAGCTGTTTCTCCACCAAAACCAAGCCAGGGTGGCCAAACCTTTGCTGTGGCAAAGCAACTCACGGAGAAAGGGGGACAAGAAGGGCACTCCCATCAACACCAGTTTGCTGCTCCAACCCAGACCGGGAGGCAGATGGAATCCTAAAATCATAGGATCAGGAATCACTAAGGCTGGAGAAGACCTCAAGGACCATCGAGTCCAACCAAGAACCCAGATCCTCCACTGAAACTAAACAGAGCCACTGGCAGTGCAAAAAGCACACAGCTTGCTGGAATCCAGCTGAAATCCAGCTGTTCATGGGCAAAAAGAGCAAAAAAGAAAAGATAAATATCAGGATTTCTTTGCAGAGGGAAAGGGGGATATAAAGAAATTAGGGTAACGTTTGTTGCAGGGGGTTTCTGCCATGCACTACTCCCAGGGCTGGGAAAACAGCCCCAGGGTGCCCAGAACGAATTGGAAATTCCTCTTTTTGCCTGATTTGTTTCCCCTGGGAGATGAATTACCCCCAGACGCCAGGGTGGGCTCACTCCCTGTGCCACGGCAGCACAGGGAGGTTTCCACCTTTATTTCCACAGCACATCCAAAGGCCCCACCGAGGCTGCCAGGGCTCCAGGAGCGCTTGGGCAACGCTCCCAGACACAGGATGGGACTGTTGGGGCGCCTGGGCAGGGCCAGGAGCTGGCCTGGATGGTCCCACTCAGACATGCAGATCCCACCTGCCTGCCTGGAAGAGGGGTCCCCAGCTCTTCCCTCAGAGGCAGAAGCACATCAGCTTTGGGAAAAGCTCTGCCCCCTTGCCCTGGGCCCCCAGAGCTTGCTCCTCAAAGCCCATCAGCAGTGCAGGTGGGGGCTGGATTTCCCTGGCTGGCAGAGTGGTTGATGGGATTCACGAGGAGCTGCTTTTCCAAACCATTAAATCCACAAGACTGACAGAAATAACACCATGTATTCCATCAGGGAAAACTTGTGGGGTTTCAATAAATGCTGCGAGGGACAGCTGGAATGAAAACGTTCCCCGTGCATTTACAGAAGTTGTTCAGGGGCATAACACTACTCTGGCTCTTGATTAACACATATGTCAAATAAAAATCCCTTCCTGATATGCAGAAGCATCATTCCATCATTCCAGATGCTTCTGACTCAGGTGGAAAACACTGTTAACTGAACACTAACTGTGGTAGTTGGTGTCTCAGCTGGAATGCTCAGAAATCACGTTGAAAAGGGAATACTGAGGAGCTCTTTTCCTTCCTCTGATAACATTTATTAATTATTTTGAAATGTCTGCAGTCCCCAGCCAGCAGGCAGTTTCCATAATCCACACAACACTTGCTGCTGCATCCCAAAGAGAGCAGTGAACGTGGTGAAAACGCACTGAAATCTGCCTTCCCTGGAAGATTTGCTCATGGGTTTCTGAGAATATTACATGCCAATGCTGCTGTTCAGGAGCTCTTATTTGAGAGCCAGCAGTGAGCTCAGCTGTTGGGGAAAAACAGGCATGAAAAACTGAGCTAACAAGTGTGGAGGTATAAAATATGGATTAAAGCTGGATTTGGCTGACTGGAGTTTAGAAGGTGGGAAGGAGCAGGCAAAGGAGAGCTGGCCCTCACAGGGAAAACAGCCTTAGATAAACCTCAGGACAGCCTGATGTCAATGTAGATAAACCAAGAGAAACTGAGGTAAACCTGGGACAGGCAGAGCTAGGAGAGACTGTGGCAGATGGGATCCAGTATCTCAGGATGGTTTGAACTGAAGGGGACCTTAAATCCCACCCAGTGCCACCCCTGCCATGGCAGGGACACCTCCCACTGTCCCAGGCTGCTCTGAGCCCTGTCCAGCCTGGCCTTGCCCCTGAACTTCAGCCACGGCAGGGATGGTTCTGTCTGCCCCCGTTTCAGGGGGAGATGGAAGAGGGAGACGATGGACACGGAGGGGAATCTGCTCCCCTAATCCACGGGGAAGGCATTTCCAGCTCCTTTCCAGCAATCCAAGCAGGGAACACTTCAGGAGAGCCCTGCAGGGGCTGGAGCGTGTCCAGGGCAGGGAACGGAGCTGGGAAGGGGCTGGAGCCCCAGGAGGGCTGAGGGAGCTGGAAAGGGGCTCAGCCTGGAGCAAAGGAGGCTCAGGGGGGACCTTGTGGCTCCTGCACAACTCCCTGCCAGGAGGGGACAGCCGAGGGGGTCGGGCTGTGCTCCAGGGAACAGGGACAGGACAAGGGGAGACGGCCTCAGGCTGGGCCAGGGCAGGCTCAGGGTGGACAGCAGGAGGGATTTCTCCATGGAAAGGGGGCTCAGGCCTTGGCAGGGGCTGCCCAGGGAGGTTTGCAGTGCCCAGCCCTGGAGGTGTCCCAGGAAGGGCTGGAGGTGGCACTCAGTGCTCTGGGCTGGGACAAGGTGGGCATCGGGCACAGGGTGGGCTCCACGGGCTGGGAGGGATTTTCCAGCCTCAGTGACCCTGGGATTAATTTCTCCTCTCACACCAGGAGCTTGGAGCTCTCATTGAACAGAGAGGGGCCATCACACCTCCTTCAGGTGCTTCAGCAACCAGATCCAGCAGGCTGCAACCCTTGTGGAAACAGGAATTCCATCCTCCCTGCACCCTGAAATCCTCCCCTGTGTGGCTTCTGCACTGCCATTAAATTCTGCCTCTCGTTGCACATTTAACCTCTCACAAGGGCCACCTTTCAAGCACATATTTCTCCTGATTCAGGGGATTGTAAGGTAGCAATGCCTCAAGATTCTCAACCAGTGAGACACAGGATGTGCTGGACAGGCTCCAAGGCAGCACAGAAATGAATATATAGATATAAAAATATGTAAAGGGAACAAGGGAGCAGATTCCAGCAGCTTTATTTATGTGCTTGCAGCTCCCTGGAATTCCACACGTATCCTGACACCAAAAGAATCCACAACTGACTGAATGAGGCCTTTATTGAGGAATCATTTGTTCTCTGCAAATCTGCCAGCTCTGACATGAAGGATGAGATCAGACTGAGCAGAGACACAGAGCAGCAGCCACAGTCCCAAAACCAACTGGTTTGCCACTGTTATTCCTTCCCATGCTTCTCTCAGGATAAGGTGGGTCCCTACTGAGCCTCGGTGATTTTGGCCAGGGAGAATTTCATCCTTAATGTTCATTTTTATCGCTTTAAAACTTTGGGTTTGGTGTTCTTCAGAGAGGAGCTGGAAGGCTTATTAAACACGGATCCTGCACAGGAATTCCAGTGGGAATTCCAGTGGAACTGGCTGATTTTAATCGAGTTTTAACAGCACAGAGTTGAAGGCAGCTCCAGTTCATTTACTGAGGTCTGGGCGTTTGGAGAAGTTGCTTTTAATTTGGAGCTTGAATTGTATTTTCTCCTCACTTTCTCTTGCACAAAAAAGTAAGATTTTGTCTTACAGATTTCTACAACAAAGAACAAGGACAGCTCACCAGAGTGGAAAAATATATTCAGAACTAAATATTCCAGAGGAATGAGGGGTTTGAAAACTCCATTGCCTTAAAAAGACAGGAAAAACAGCCAATAATGAACCAGCATTTAAAGGAAGCTGCATTTAAATCAATCACACAAAGATGGGGAGTGGAACCAGAAGGGCAGGCACAAGTGCTGGAAAATCCATAAATTAAGATTTATATAAGCTGCAAGGTCTTATTTTAAGCTGAAAATTCTCAGCAAAATTTACTGAAAAGGACTCTGTGGCACAGGACAAGACACGTGGGAAACTGCCAGGTCAGAATTACTGAGTGACCTCACTTGGATCCTTTTTTACCCCAAACTGTCTCATCCTTAAAGCAGCCTTGATCCCAAATAACAACTTTGGGTGGGGGTGAGGGAAAGGGGGTCAGTCTGCACGATGACGTAAAAGCTGCTGGAGGTAGAAGCCCAAGAGGAGCTGCTGGACACTGCAGAACCCACAAATCGAACGGGATTGGGTGCAGGAGGGGAGAGCTGAGCTTGCCCACAGAGACAAGGGTGGGCAGGGGTCACCACACAGCGGCCCCTCAATCACCAGCTCCCTGCCCAGCACGGTCAAAAAGACAAAGGGGCTGGGAAGAGAAAGGAGAACCAAGGAGAGAGTCCTGCTGTGGTGCCTCCCTCCAGTCCCACACGGAGCCACTTTGCAGGAGGCTGAAGGAGACTCATAGCTGTCAGCAGCTGAACTGGTTCTTCCTGAGCTCATTTGAATTCAGCCAAATTTGCAAATCTCATTAAAAATACCAAGGATATGGACTTGAGGCCACATCACTACTTTCTGCCAGTGCAGCATCCAATGACCTAATCTGGGAATCAATCAAAAATCACTCCAAGGTCTTAAATTTCTTACTGGTGCCAGGAGTCTGGGTTTGGATTGACCCCAAACTCGTCAGGTGTAACCTGAAATCCCAAATCCCTACAGCACTTAGCCCAAAATATCCCCTGAGAGGTTGTCCCACAGGAATCCCTCAGTGGCTGGCTGGTACCTGAGCCCCACAAGGCCTTTCCAACCCAAACCCTTCTGGGATTCTGTGATTATTATGCAAATATCACACACTGGCATATCTGGAAAACCTCTGTAATCCACATGTCAGCCCTTCCTAGGCTCTCCTCAAAAAGCTGCATCCTCCTCTATCAATTTCCCAGGAATGCAAATTATCCCAGCGAGCTCTGTGGTGTAATTAAGCCATAACGCTGATTACATACTCAGCCTCCCAACAGATTGTTTATTCCTCATTATTAACATACAAATATCCCAGGTACTCATTCCCTGCCTTGAAACTTGTCCAGGTTGTTCTGATTTCAAGGCAAAACACAGGCCTAGCTCACTGAATCCCAGGATCCCAGAAAGGTTTGGACTGGAGAGATTTTAAATCCCTTTTATCCCCCCCCTGCCATGGCAGGGACACCTCCCACTGTCCCAGGCTGCTCCAGCCCCAGTGTCCAGCCGGGCCTTGGGCACTGCCAGGGATCCAGGGGCAGCCCCTGCTGCTCTGGGCACCCTGTGCCAGAGCCTGCCCACCCTGCCAGGGAACAATTCCTAATTCCCAACATCCCATCCAGCCCTGCCCTCCGGCAGTGGAAGCCATTCCCTGGGTCCTGTCCCTCCATCCCTTGTCCCCAGTCCCTCTCCAGCTCTCCTGGAGCCCCCATGGCAGGGGTGGAACTGGATGAATTTTAAGGTCCCTTCCAACCCAAACCATTCTGTGCTACCAGGGCAAGTAAATCCCCAGGATAACTTTGGAAAAGGTGGTCATTCCACGGGGACAACCCTGTGTTCCCACACCTCCTGATGCCTTCTGGAGTCAGCAGAGGTGGAGGACGCTCAGCCTCAACCCTGATGATCCCAGTCCTTCCTGGATTAAGGAGGTCTCCAGCCTAGCCAACATCCTGGCACCATTTTTCCTGCTGGAAATGCTCCTAAAAGTGAAAATAACCACAATTCCCAGCTAAAACAGAAGGATTTTAATCCATTGCCATGTCAGTGGTTAGTATATTAAATATCATTTGTTGGGCACATCCAGGGGATTGATTTTCTGATTAAAAATGCTGCTGCTCAGCTTTTTTCTACAGGAAAAAGTTACAGGTGTCAAGAGTGAACCCTAAATTCCTTGAGACCCCACAGCTTGATTTTGAATTCTATGGGGTTTCAGGCAGAGGAACCCAAGAGCACAGGAGATTTAAGGTGTACCAAAAATTAGGCAATTAATTATTGGATTGGAATTAGGGACAGCTTCAATTCAGCAAAATTCTCTTTCCTTCTGGGTGGAAGGCCCTGCCTGGTTTTATCTGCAGTGGGGGACTTAATTATGAGAGTTCCTGGGGTCTGGTACAAGATATTCACCCGTTTTCATCACTGGACACTTCCAGCCCCATCACAACCTCACCCCAGCTAAGAGCTACTGACTTCAAGTACCTGTAGATTTGATCTGTGAAGTATTAAAGGTAATTTGTGTCATATTTGGGATCTGTAAATCACTTCTTTTCCTGCTGAGTGCATTTTACCCGAGAGTGAGATCAGGGTAACGACAGAGGCCGTGGCCGTGTGGACATCTGGGAAAAACAGAACACCAGCATGGATTTCCTGTGCAATTCCAGCCCCTGCCTGGACAGGGATTCCACCAGAACCAGGCTGCTCAGAGCCCCGTCTCCGACCTGGCTTTGAAGCAGAAGTTTACATTTGATTTATAAATCCATCTAGTTGTACCTTTATCTATGTACATGAAGAAAACGTGGATATATTTCCATGAAATCCTGGCATTTTGAGCAGCGCCCCGTGGCAGCTCAGCTCAGGGCTCATCTCCTCCTCCACGAACTGTGCTTTTCCTGGCAAGGCAGACCCACCAATTCCAATAATCACCTTAATTCTGCATTTCCCTGATTTTATTAACTGAAATGGGACCCGTAATCCAATTGCAGCACAGACTCCTTTAAATCAGAGCAAGGGCTCTGCCTCTGTCCTGAAATATCCATGACAAATTCAGGCTGGATCCCTCAGGCAGCCCTCCCATGCCTCAGGGCTGAAGGCTCAAACCTCAACCCAGCCTCTCAACAGATAGCATTTCTTATAAAATAATAACAGAAAATTAGTAAAAATCAACAGCATAGGACTCCTTGTTTTAAAGGTGAAATTTGTGCTCAACAGCCAATTAAATCAGGAAATAGAAAGTAATTAATTTTTTATGCTTTCCCCTGTTCTGCAGGTGAAGGTGGGACCAAAACGATGAATGAATTTTTACACCTTGTTAAATATACTCTATTTTTAGTCTCACTCTTTCCTCTACTCCTGTGTCTATATTTCAGTTCTGTTTAAGAGGTTTTCTGATAAATGTCTACAGATTATGCCAAAATCTTTCTCTCACTCTTTCCTGATGACCTGATTTTAATGCCAAGCCTCTCACTGGTCCCAGCTCCCAAGAGAGGTCACAGTGGGCCGTGAACCCGCTCAGAATGACCCCAAAATTCCCTCACACAAAATGCTCAGCACTCAAAAAATAAAAGACTTTGTCCATCCCTTCCCTGGGACTTGTGCAGATCATGAAGAGATTTTTGAGCACTTTCTGGCTATCAATTCCCAGGCCTTAATAATCACAAAAATATCTGTTTTCTCCCCACAGCTCATCCCAGGAATGCCCATCCCACATCTCCTGATTTGCCTCTGACGGCCCACATCAAAAGGAGGCCAGCTGATCCATCCTCACCCCGTTAGTGCTGCCATCAACCAGCTCCATTTTCCTGTCCCTTTGCCTTTAGGACACCCCACGGAGCTGAGGTTTCCTAATCCGAGCCTGTTTTCCTGTTTTCCAGGCCAGCAGGTCCATCTCTCCAGGGCCTCGCCCACGGGCTGTCCTCCCTGTGCCTCTGGGCAAAAAACAGACCCCCGTGCAAAGGGTGGGCACCGAGCCACAGCGAGGCCCCCACACACCTCAAATCCACAAGGACAGAAGGGAATCCCCTCTGCCCCACAGGCAGCACAAAACGTGGAATATTTAGGGCACGGGAATTGTGGGAGCAGAGTTGTCCTGCCTTGAGGCAAACCCAAGGGCTTGGTCTCAGTCACAGCTCAGTTCTGGCACTCGTTTAACTCCGTGCCCACACTCCCAAACCTGGACAGGGCTTGGAGCCACCTGGGATAGGAGAAGGTGTCCCTGCCCATGGCAGGGATGCGATTTAAGGTCCCTCCAACCCAAACCACTCTGGGATTTTATGACCCTAACCTGACTTATTAAAACCCTGCACTGAAAATAACAAATTTCTGAAGGTTCGGGGTTAGTCGGAATCTTTCTTGCAAAACCTCCCAAGTCCATTAAAGTCCTGGAAGGATGAAGTGTAAATATGATTAGCACTGATTCCAAACAGTTGGTTTGTTGTCCCAGTTCTTGATTTCCAGTTTTCAGTCCATGAAGTGCCTCCCTGTGCAAACACAGCTGAATTTATGTGGAATTTCCATGTTCCTCCCAGTTGCTCCCCCCTCCTCTGGCACTGGTTTGTTACTGGGACTTACTGCAGGAAATCATTTTTTTAGCTGAAAGGTCTAAAGGCAAGGATTTATGTCATAAATTCTAAATAATTCAACTCCTGCTGGAGATAAAAGGAACTACAGAATTATGCACGTTCCTACATTGCTCCTCTGCATCAAAAACTGGGATATGAAATGCCAGGGCATCTTTGCCTTGGAAAATGCTGGATTTTGCCTTGGATTTGGGGATGGAAAGGACCTCAAAGCTCATCTCATTCCTGCCATGGACAGGGACATTTCCACTGTCCCAGGCTGCTCTGAGCTCATCCAGCCTGGCCTTGGGCACTGCCAGGGATCCAGGGGCAGCCACGGCTGCTCTGGGAAATCCATCCCAGGGCCTCACCATTCCCACAGGGAAGAACAGCAGAGGACACTGAGGTCCTCTCTGGGTCATTAATTTCCTCCCAATGAAGCAGTATTTGAGGTTCTGGCTCAAATTAACTGAAAATAAAATGTTCCACTCCTGAATCCCAGAGACAAAAGAGGGAGACGGGGACGGGAAGCAAATCACGCAGGAGAATATAGGAATTATTTTCTATCCATACAGTATGGGATGTGGTACATTTTTGGCAGTAGAGAGGGCTCAATAACATTTATTTTATGTCATGAAAGAGAAAAAAAAAAAGTAAAATTTTGAAATTTGCTCTGACAATGTTTTGCCACAGTTACAAACTCCACAATTCTGCCTTGGTTTTCACCTTGCATTAGTTCTGTTTCAGAACTCCTCTTACACATAGAATCAGATTTCCACATAAAATATCTGCTGTGAAAAGCAAAACAGCTTGAGGCCAAATGGAACAATCTGACCCTTTCTGAGTGATTTACTGGGTTTTTGTAATCAAATCTAAATGCAATTAAAATCAACATGTTCCTGTACAGAACTTTTGGCATGACAGAGAATTAAACAACCCCAAGCATCTTCTAACAAGCATTAAATGTCACTCCAAGAGTTGATAGAGAAGCACCAAAGTAGATGCTATTCAATTATTAAATATAATTTGGGTTATTTTTCAAGAGTGATGACTCCAGAGTCACCAGGGAGCTGCAAGGAACTGTAACTGGAGTTTTGACATCTGAAATGATTTTTAAATAATTCATGGGACCTAGCAAGCCTTTACTTCTGAGTTTTTTCTATTGTTTAGATGAAAATGAATCATTTGTGGGGGGGAAAATGAACATCTGCTGACAAGCTGCCAGCAGAGAGGGGGGATGTTGACAAGCATCTGTTCCCAGCAGCTTGGGAAGGGCCTGGGAGAAATTCCCAGCAAGAAACAATCCACAATTCCCAGATGGGGCAGGGCTTTGTCCCTCCTGGAGTGGTGGGATGGGGGATGCTCTGCAAGGGAGCTGCCCTGGTCCTCACTGGTGTTTAACCTGGAGGAGTTCCACTAAAATGTCCCTAAGGCTTTGCACTCCTTTGATCTCAGATTATTACACCCCGTTTTTTGGGGAAAAACCCTTTCGTAATAAGGTCCAGTCTTTTCTTTGATGACAGGGTGCAATCTTTTTCCTTGGCAAAGACTTTTAGGACCACCGAGTCCAACTGCTCCCCCAGCACTGCCAAGCCCAGCCCTAATTCCTGTCCCCAGTGCCACATTTCTGAACACCTCCAGGGCTGGGCACTGCAAACCTCTCTGGGCAGCCCCTGCCAAGGCCTGAGCCCCCTTTCCATGGAGAAATCCCTCCTGCTGTCCACCCTGAGCCTGCCCTGGCCCAGCCTGAGGCCGTTTCCCCTTGTCCTGTCCCTGTTCCCTGGAGCAGAGCCCGACCCCCCCGGCTGTCCCCTCCTGGCAGGGAGTTGTGCAGAGCCACAAGGTCCCCCCTGAGCCTCCTTTGCTCCAGGCTGAGCCCCTTCCCAGCTGCCCCAGCAGCTCCTCACTCTCAGCACCTCGATGCCTCGGGTGAATTTGTGTGGAATTTTTTCACACTGCAGAGAAAATTGCCCATTTCCGCTTGCCCCCGTGCGGAAGGAAGAATTCCGCGGAAGGCCCTGGAGTGAAGGGGTTTCTCTCAGATTGGCCTTTTTGGGAAGCCACAAGTTCCCTGCACCAAACACCAGCTGCAGGACAAGGGGCCTCTCCACAGCAGCACACCCGCGAGGGGTTTTGGTACAAAGGTTCTCAGGGCCAACCATTCCTTGTGGGAACGACCTTGGCATGCACACGGGAGTTACCAAAATTATCCCAGCCACAGAGGGAACAAGCTGCACCTCTGAGCAGAACTGCCACCCAGCATAAATGCCAGCCTCCCCTGCTTCATCCCTGTCCTCCAGCTGCTCCAGGAACACCGGTGTGCTGACACACAGGAAACTCCCAATGGAATTTATCAGGGCTGAAGTGCAGCCCGGTGATTGTAAAAGCAGGTAGAGCTTGGTCAGTGATTCCCAGGGGGCTTCTGAAGCTGTTGCAGGTCATTCCCTAAATCCCACTATCTATCCCAAAACACCCCTGCTCCATCAACTACCCAAAAAGGATCCAAGAGCAATTCAGCATCACCAGGAAGGGGAGAAAATGAGGATTATCACTATGGGATGGCTTGTTTACACCTCAATTATGGACTGACTGATTAATGCAAACAGAGCAGGGACACTGAATTTGTTAGTTGGGAGTCGGGTGAAAAGAATAATTCTTAAACTCCCCAATTTAAACAAACTACAGCCAAAAAAATTGTCACAAATGAACTTCTCCTCCCCTGGAAATTTTCTGGGAACAACCTGTGAAGCAGCCAGGTTGAATTCAACAAAATCTACCTATGGAGGTAAAATACTTCACTGTCAAGGAAACATAGCAGAATTTACACAGGGCAAAGTGTTTGCTTGTAAAGAGGAAATGCTAAAGAAAGAAATGCCTAAAATAATTTCTACTATGCAGTAAATCTCCAAAACAGACTCTGCAGCCCAGCTAAATGTAACTTTAAGAAGGCAAAAAAATTAAAAACCTCAAGCCCAGCTGCAAAGCTGCTATTTTGGGGTGAAATTTATAGCAGAAGATGCTGTAAAAAACCCACACCTGAGAGGGAGAGGAGATGGATGCAGGCAGGCACCTGGACAGACTGCTTTTTGCTCCACAGTGTTACATTGTGGGAAAGGTGGGGCTGGGACTTTGGCAACTGAATTTCAGGAGAAATTCTGGTTTGGTTTTGGGCAACTCAGATGTGCTCATCCTCTCTCACCTCTCTGTTCTCCTCAGTGCTTTAATAAAACAAAGCAATATTCCAAATTACCAGGAAATGAGATGGAAAAAGGGAAGAAGAGGGTTGAGGGAATTAAGTGTAGGTAATAAGCTCTAATCACAGACACTGAGCTAATGAGCAGAGTGTTCTTAAACTGCAGCGTGAATTAAACAGATTCATTTCCAAACTGGGTGCATTCCCAAACTGGGTGCATCTCCAAACTGGGTGCATTCCCAAACTGGGTACATTCCCAAACTGGGTGCATTTCCCAGATTTCATTGCCCTGGTGATGCCCTGTGAAGGCTGACTTGGAACAGAGGCTGGACAGAGTTACAGAATAGAGCAGGGATTTATTAAAGGCCTCAATGGATACACCTTGGGCAGCACAAGAGCCCAGCTAGGACCACACCCAAGATGAACCAAAATTGTCACAAAAATGCTCAACTGCTCACGAGGTCTCTCACTTTTATAAGTTCTGGTCCATTTCCATATTGGAGTTAATTGTCCAATTACAGCTTTAGGTTATGGAGTCCCATCCTCCTTGTTTTTCTCTCTTCAGTCCACATTGTTTGTGCTCTTGGGCCTGAGATTTGGGTGGTTGTCCTTGGTCCCAGCTAGAGCAGGAATTGTTTTGTCTCCCTGCTCTGTGAAGAGAGCTGCCAGCCCTGAATATGAAGCTCAGAACTGCACACTGAAACAGCACAGAGTCTGAAAAATATGAAAGCCAAACCTTAAGGCATTGCTGTGCTGCAGGAGAGGCTGGGAAGGGGGGCTGGAGAGCTGCTCCTGGAGCTCTCCTCCCTGAGCACATCCCAGATAATCACACATGGAGAAGAAGACAGGGCTGGATAGTCTCGGGCTGCGGAGCTCCATGATGTTCCTACACTGCTGGCATCACTCAGGAACAACTCTGAGTCATTTTCGGCACCCTGCAGGATCTCTCCCTGGAGCTGACATGGAATAATGGTGCTGATCCTGTCTTCCTTGGGATCTCTCCTTAAGGTGCTCCCCTTAAGACCCCCCCGTGGCCTTGCTGCAGAGAGCTCCTTTCATCCTTCCCTCATCCACACATCCCAAAAAATCTCCTCTGTGGCTTCTGGGCTGCACCACTGCAGGTTTGCCTTGGCAAAATGCTGCTCCTGGCAGGGGGAGCAGGGATGGGGCTCTCCAAAACTTGGGACAAATCAGGAACGGCAGCAAGGACAGTTCAGGACTGGGGTTTTTAATCCAGATGCTGCTTTGTAAATGAACACTGGAATAGCGCAAAGGGCAATTCCTGCCATTTTCACCTCTTTCCACTAATTCCTTGCCTTTATTCCAAATGCACAGCTTGGCCTTGGGCACTGCCAGGGATCCAGGGGCAGCCCCAGCTGCTCTGGGCACCCTGTGCCAGGGCCTGCCCACCCTGCCAGGGAACAATTCCTAATTCCCAATATCCCATCCAGCCCTGCCATTTTAAAGAACATCTCTAGGGATCAAAGCCTGTCTCCTCCAAGACTCCCAGAAGTTTTCCTGTTCCCAACAGTTATTAAAAACCAAATTTAAAATACAAGGGAAAGCACAGGATCCATCCCTATGTACTCCACTTCCTACTTCTTACTTGTGTGTGTTAAATATTTCACCCTCCAAACATCCAGCCCAGGCTTCTGCTCCCAAAACAGGGAAAAAAAGCAAAAGTATCAGTCCAGGATATAAAAACTGCATTCTGTTGTCGTGGCAACAAAACTTTTTAACAACATTAAGGAGCTGATGGCTCATCAAGAGCTGCCTCTCGTCGTTATAGCAACAAAAATGTTCCCAGTAATTGCTTTTAAAGCTTTCTCTGTCTCCTTTGCATTTTTATAAACACCCCGATATAATAATGAGCTCTTATTAAAAGGAAGGAGCATTTTGCCTTTTGGCAAAGCGAGAAACACTGGCAGGGATTTAACGAAGCAATTACTTGTGGGACTCATCTGTGGGCTGAGTGTGGATCCCCGGGAAAGGGGTGCTCGTGCCACCGACTCCAAAGCACTGCTGGAGAACTCCGAAGGAATCTCAGTGCTGGGAAAACTTTGCAGCCAGAGGCACATTCAGTTAAAGTCAGGATTTTACTGTCACGCTGCGTCATACAGATGGCAACAGTGCCCCAAAGTCCTGCGTGCTGTGGTTGGAAAAGCGCTGGGAACAACCTTCCCTCCCTGGGCAGCAGCACCCTGTCCAACAGCAGTCCCTGTTCAAGCCAGGATGAGGGAACAGTCAGGAACACAGACCCCCTGGGGCTGCTGCAGGTGGGCACGGGAATGCCCTGGCAGGGCTTTATTGCTGCTGGTGACTCGGAAACGGGAGCAGGATGTTGCAGCTTGGCTTTTCCCGTCCCAAAAAACCCTCTGAACCTGTATGAAAATTTCAGTCTTTACTCAGGAGGTTCCCAGGTGTGTGGGGGGGTCATTTAGGGATGGCTCTGGAATAAGGAAGGTTTTACACAGTCTTTCTTTCTTTTTTCCTCCACGAATTCCAATCATTTTTTTATTTGGACTAAGCATCAGCAGATTCCCCAAAGATGCCACTGTGCCTGTCTGTATGCAAGGACCAAAAAAAGCCATTTAACTCCATGAACTGATGGACATTTTGAAATATTTAAAATCAGCACAACTGCCTGGAGCTATTTGAAATGTAAATTCTATTTTTGGTCCCTTTACTGAAGAAATCACAGCCAAGCAGGCTCAGGGCCTGCCTGCATCCCTCTCAAATAGCCAGGGATCCCAAATAGCCCTTTTTGTTGGGAATAATGCTGCTATAATGAAACAATGCTCAAAAGCAATGAATCAGCCCAGCCTTCTGCCAACAGGTGAAGAGGAGATCAGGTGATTTTGGAGTGCCAGACAACAGCTGAAATATTGTTAGAGCCTGTGGAAATGCCAAAAAGGAGAGAGGCTTTGGTCTGGATACACGAGTTCCTAGAAATACATTTTCCAAGTACGGAAGATCAAGGGAAACCAAGGCAGTGCAGCTTCAGGCTTGTAAAAATATAGTAATTTTTCACAGAATCATGGGATGGTTTGGGTTGGAAAGGACCTGAAATTGTTCCTACTCCCTGCCATGAGCAGGGACACCTCCCACTGTCCCAGGCTGCTCCAAGCCCCAATGTCCAACCTGGCCTTGGACACCGCCAGGGATCCACGGGCAGCCCCAGCTGCTCTGGGCACCCTGTGCCAGGGCCTGCCCACCCTTACAGCCAAGAATTCCTTCCCAGTATCCCATCTCACCCTAAATCTCTTTCAGTTTGAAGCCATTCCCCTTGTCCTGGCACCCCAGGCTTTGTAAATGGTCTCTCTCCATCTTCCTCCAGGTGCTGGAAGGCCACAGCTGGGCCCATGCCAGGAGGTTCTCCAGGATATGAAAAGCCCGCTGTGGGAGGAGGGAAGCAAAGCAGATGTGCACGAAGCAATCCTTGTGCTGCGGTGCCGGGGTCACTCGTGACGATTCCCTGGCTGAGGGACAGGATGGCCCCACGGCCAGGCCCCGTTTTGCTGCCCGTGCCCTCCGGGGCCAGCTGGCGGCTCCTCCAGCTAGGCCAGCATGCCAAGGCCTGCCCGTGTTGCTGGAGCCAGAGGCATCTTTAGCCACGCGCTGGCCTGGGCTGGCTGTATGGTGCTTGTGTCCCAGGGGTCTGTTAGGCTGGATAACAGGGAGTGCACCTTTAGGACTGCCTCGGAGGGCGAAGGCGGGAGAAGGAGCGCGGGGTTTGTTTTCAGACCCTGCACTCGCTGCTCCTCATCCCTGCTCCTGGCCTGCGCTGTCTGCGGGCAGACACACAGCGGGACAGGGCTCTCCTTTGCTGTTAGCGAGTTTATAGCTGGCTGAGGCTGAGAAGTTCCCTGGGCTCTGGTTTTCCTTTTTCTTGGACCTGTTTGAACCTGCTCTGGGCTGAACACCCAGCAGAGCAGCGGCAGCTCGCCCCTGTGGCCACCGGGCCG
Source organism: Promerops cafer (assembly GCA_013398275.1). NCBI lineage: Eukaryota > Metazoa > Chordata > Aves > Passeriformes > Nectariniidae > Promerops > Promerops cafer. The sequence continues at coordinate 19,008 of VZSE01011974.1, forward strand.
GGGCTGGGCCGGGGCATTCCCAGTGCCACAGGGACTGAGAACAGACCGGGCGAGTGAGCCACAGCCCTCGAAGGGACTTTCTGAGCTTGTCATCTCTTTTGGAGGAGCAAGGGGTTTTATTGTTTAATATTGTTCATTCTTTGTGCTGGTGGATGCTTTGCCTGAGAAATAAACAGGGTTTTTCCACTTTTCTCCAAGGAAATGTTTTCTCAAACCAGCTGGGGTAGGGGCCGCTTCAATCTGCTTTCTAGGGGAAGCCCTTCAGAGGTTTCCTCCCAAATTTGCCCTAAACCAGGCCAAATACATTTTTTGGCGCCCAACGTGCGGCTCGAGAAAGTAGAAGAAAGGATATGAAAACAGCTCCACCATGAGCGATGATGGCACCCATCTGTGAGCTCAGCAAGCTGTGCTCTCCAAGGGAATGGGCCGGAATGTGGACAGAAACCAGCAACCTCTGTGGGAACAGGAAGCTCTCAGAGCTTTCTGTACGTGGGCCCGGAGATAGACATGGACACAGAGCTTGATCCAAGGCCTTGGATGTTGCTTATATTCGGAGCAGTAAAGAGAGTGAAAAATAGAGCACAGATAAAGAGCAAAACTTTGTTTGTAGTTTAAGCAAGAATGTGCCTCAAGCAAGCAGGAAAAAAGCAGAAGTAGGCCTTAAGCAAAGAGAAAATATATTAAGCAAGATAGTAGAAAGTTTTTGAAAGTTTAGCAATGTAACCTTAAGTAGAGTGAGTAAAAAACACGATTGGATAAGAAAAGACGCATTGTGGTGATGCTGTATTAGGTAATGTAGTAAGTGATTGGTTTGTAGAGATGCCTTAAACTTTGTGGCAGTAGCGAATTGGCTGGAACACTGAAATGTAACAGCTTCAGTGTCTCACCCTTCTGTGAGACTGATCAATAAACCAACTTATTAAAGGTCTCTCAGTCTTCTCTGAAGCCCAGCACACCTCCACGGCGTTGGGGTGTAACAGACACGGAACAGGGAAACGAGCAGCTGCACAAACAAGCAGTACCCCAGGAATGGGAGAAACCCCACAATCCCTCTGGTAAATTACAAACCTCCAGAGTTTTGGGGAAGCTTTTTAAGGAACGTGGACGTGTTGCCCAGAGAGCAGACTGTGCTCACCCAGTTCTCCCAGGGAACGAGGACAGGAGGACAACCTCAGTTGTGCCAGGGCAAGTTTAGGTTGGACATTAAGGGAATTTCTCCTGGAAAGGGCTGTCCTGTCCCTCCAGTGGTGGAGTCCCCATTCCTGCAGGGGTTTAAAAACCGTGTGGATGTGCCACTTGGGAACGTGGTCAGTGGTGGCCTTGGCAGTGCCGGGGAATGGTTGGACTCAATGATCTGAAGTTCTTTCCAGCCTGACTCTTTGATTCCCTGAATTTTGGAATGTAAAATAAAAAAAGAAGTCACATCCTGCATCTAAGCCATCATTCCCCTTGTCCTGTCCCTCCATCCCTTGTCCCCAGTCCCTCTCCAGCTCTCCTGGAGCCCCTTCAGGCCCTGCAAGGGGCTCTGAGCTCTGCCTGGAGCCTTCTCTTCTCTGGATGCACAAATCCAGCTCTCCCCTGTTTGGGGATCATTTAACAAAACTCTTTCTATTGCATTTTCCATGAGCCAAAAAAAGTAATTTTTGCATTCCAATCTCTATTTCTAAACCCACTTTTCCCTGAATTTCAGACTCTACAAGAGGGTTTGGCTACAGGGAGCACAAAAACAAGGGCTGAAGCAAGCCCATTATTCCCCTGAAAATATCACCAAATAAAAGAAACGTCTCTTTGGGGGGAATTCTGCAGCAGAGGAGCTGTACATTCCTGCAGAAAACAGCTGCCCGAGTCACAGGCTCCCATCCATGCCACTGGCTTCACTTCAGGCAGGGAAAAGGATTTTTCCTGAATTTATTACAATTCCAAATTTTCTCCTGGGAGCCCACATATGGAGTTTTTTGTACACATCAAAAGTCAGCTCTTTAACCACCACACTGCACTGAGTATCAAACCATTCTTTTGGCAGTGACCTGGAGTTGAGAGGGGTGCTTAATTAATTAATTTTGAGTGTAATTTTGGGGCACATGCAAAATAAAAAGGCCCAGGGACCTCCAGGTATTTTGATTCCAAACCAGCACATGTTTAGAGGCACACAAAGCCTGTTCTGGTGGTCCCAAATCTTCCAGGACAACAAAAGGCACCGGTCCCACCCCAGCCCCTTTGCCGCTGCCTGGATCTGCGTCCTGCAGAAGTCCCTTTGTTTATCTGCTTTTCATTACTCTGCTAAAACACCATTACTGGCACATTTCAGGATTGCTGCAGGCACCATCAAAGTGGGAGCAAAGCACTTGATGAAACAGAAAAGCATCATGTAAATGAAAAACCCTTCATGCACTGCTAGAACTTGTTAGGACAAAGCAACTTGGGAGGGAAAAAAAAAACAAAATTAAATTTGTCTCATGGTCCAAATCATTTAAGTCTCTAATTTAAAGCAAATATTGTCAAAGCATTTCTAAAGCTGTTTGAAACCACAAGAAACTGCAAGGCAGTGTGTTCCTATTATTCCAGGCTGCGTTTTATGGTGGGGAGTCTCAGCCAGCTCCATTTGCTGCTTTTTATTACTGAAATTTGAGGAGTTGAAGGAGTTTGGTCAACGCCACATTCACAGAAGTACAGAATGCCAGGTTTGGGTTGGAGGGACCTTAAAGCCCATCCAGTGCCACCCCTGCCATGGCAGGGACACCTCCCACTGTCCCAGGCTGCTCCAGCCCCAGTGTCCAGCCTGGCCTTGGGCACTGCCAGGGATCCAGGGGCAGCCCCAGCTGCTCTGGGCACCCTGTGCCAGGGCCTGCCCACCCTTCATTCCGCTGAACTCCTCCAGGAATCACCACCCTGGCACTCATGGGAAACCCACAAACATTCCCAAACCCTGGTCCCTCCAGCAGGGAAAGGCACTGCCTCCCAAAACCATGGAAAAACCAGGGATAATTCCCCACCCAGACTGAGATGCATTAGTAATCACTACAACAACAGCACCAACACATTTGGCCAAGAGAAGGAGGATTTCCAGCAGCTCCCATTCCCAGCGCCCACAGGGGAGAAGAAATTGCACTGGACTTATTATTTCCTCTGCTTTTGTCTGAGCTGGAATTAAAATGCACTTTCCAGGGCCTGTAGAGCTGTGAACAGGAGCTCAGAGGGTGCCTGTCCACGGATGCTGCAGCCCGAGGAAGAGAGAACGGGAGAAAGGATCCACCCCCAGGTTCCTGTGGAGATAACAGGAAAAAACAGTCCATGGGTTACCCCACTCCTGCCCCAAAAGGACACACCTGCCCACGCCTAAACGGATTCACAGGCTCCTCTTTCATGTACCCCTGGCCTTCTTCTCTCTGACAAATCAAAATCCTGGCCCAAAATGCAGCCCAGGCTGTGAGACAGGAATGAAGAGCACGGAAAGCAGGGATGGGCCTGCCTGGTAAGGCACTCAAGGAAGAGGCTTGGTACTCAAGCCCCACAAGGTGCAAACCACCTGTGTTTGCCAAAAAGAGGAAGGAAAATAACAGGGAGAAGCTCTGCCACGGGGAGAAAAGATGGACAACCTAAAATGGAACAGCAATTTCACCATAAAGGAGTGTATTTCTAATTTTAGCATTTATCTTGTATTATTTTCATATTACAGTCCACTCCTAGTTAAGTTACAAATATTTAAGTCATAAATATTAGCATTGAATCAGGTGTAGCTGTTCCTTCACAAGAATAATAAAATATTATTTTGCCAATTTTTACAATTCATACCTTTACCCTCTCATTTAACTGACAGCTGCAAAGCTGGGCCATTATTTGTAATTAAATCATAAAAGGCTCATGAACATTCAAATATCTTCACATGCATCATACTACTTTAATCAATTAAACAGGGAATTTCATGTGGTGCTCAGCTAAAAAAACTACCCCCAGACCCTAAAAATCTTAGCAAATCCCTGGAAAACACAAAGCAGCAAATGACAGATGAAGTTTGGTGCTAGCACAGGAAATTAAAAGTTCTACTGGCACGTCCTGCTTTCCCAGTGAATGGCAAGGAGTCTCCAGTGTTGCAGGAGGAATGTTTTTATTGCTACTGGCTCTAAAAAGAAGGATAACCCTGCAATATTATTTTCCAGGAACAAAGATGCCGAAATAGTGACAGAAAATGCACTTAGGAGCTGAAATAGTTCATCCCCTTGATTCGCAGCACTCCTGGTTAATCAGATCCAGAGGAATTCAGTTTGGACAGCACTCCCAGGGTGCCCAGGGTGGGATTGTTGGGGTGTCTGTGCAGGGCCAGGAGCTGGACTGGATGATCCCTGTGGGTCCCTCCCAGCTCAGGATGCTCCATGACTCTGAAGTACTTTGGAGATGGAAGGTCTTTGGGTGGCTGTAGGTGGTACAACAAGTTTGGCCACTCCTTTTTTCCTTTGGCTACAGAAATTCTTCCCCACCTTATTCCCAGAAGCAGCTCTAAGGACTGACCATAAAAACCTGGATTTCTAATTAAATCTAATTCTTGAACTCCAAAGGTGCCACCTGCCTGAGCCATGGGCTGGCTTTGCTTTAGAATTTAACCAAGTGCTGTGGCTCAAAGGCCAAACTTCCCACACTCCCTGTGTGGATGCAGTATTCCCTCCTTTCCCCCAGATCCTTTGTTCATTTAGCATGCTCTGATGATCCCACAGTCTGTTTCGTGCTAGGTTCAGCTGGGAATTAAATAAAATAACCACTATTTTAGCCAGGAATTGTTCCCAAGCCTCGGGCAACACCATCTGCCACACGTCCTCCTCCAGATGTGCAGGAATTTCTGAGCATCACTGAAGTGCCCCCACAAAGGTCTCACCAGCTGTTGCAGTTTATTTGCATATTTAGTCCAGATTTGTCTTAATTTCAAGCAGCCAGTTTCATCTGAAGCTGTTGTTAATTCTGCAAACCAGTTCAGGGAACGCTGACAGATCCTGGCAACCTCACCTGACACCTTCTCCTTTCCATCCCAGAAATTCATTTGTTCATTCCTCCATTTCCATGCCAGCTGCATTCCCTCTCTCCCTCTCCTAAACACTAACACCCAGCAAAGCCAGGTGAGATTTTCACCTGGGGCTGGCTGAACAACCCGGGGGTGCTCTGGATTTCCAGCAGTAGAAAGGAAGATCCTGCAGGAGCTGGGGAAATCATCATGCATTAATGCAAACATGCAATAGATACAATAATATATTTCTGCTGGGGGTATGTTAGTTAAAGGGCCATTGATGGCAGCTTTAGATGAGTTCAACGAGAGGATCCCAGAATGGTTTGGGATGAGGGGACCTTACAAATCATCCTGTTCCCACCCAAGCTCTCGTGGTCACTCCTGGCTCTGTCAGACATGGGCATCCCAACCTGCTCCACTGGCATAAATAAAAGCTGAGGGTTTATGGCTTTCTTTTTTTCTGCTGTTGGAGAGTTTGTCCTCCCACCTCCAGCTGGGAGAGATCTCCTGGAATGAACATCCCCACTGGGAGTGTCTAAAGCCTGGATAAGCTGCCAGGCTCACCCTGCAGATGGAGTTTGGGATGCTGGCTCCTGAGGACATGAGAAGTTGTGCTGATGTAATTAGAGCAGAGGCATAATTAGGTTTCTCCACTAATTTGGCATTTGACACAGGCCACACCAGAGACCAAGGATGATTTTGAGGCAATTTTCTCTACTGATACAAACTCACCTACTTGCAGCAGAGAGAAAAAAAAGAGTTTTTAAGATTTATGGCAATTATGTGAGTTAGAAAGATTTACAAATGGAATTTCCTCCACAAAATCCTACAGTTCACAGATTTGGAAAACTGCTCAGAGGATGCTGCTCCCACATTTTTTGGTAACAGGTCACCCAAGGTGTAAAGTACCTGCGTGCACAGAATCCCCTGTGGCTGCACCATTTCCTTTGTGAGAAATGGATCCCCCAAAATTCCCCCGGGTTTCAGACGAGGCAGAAAAAAACTACCTCTGTTTAAAGAACCCTCTTTATGAATGGCATCAAAAAATAGACATTTATGGAAGGATGAAGCTGAGGGGTTTCTTGCTGCTTCAGAGGAGTGGCTGTGTTATTCCTCCTTTGAAATCCAGCATGAAAACAGGGGGTTCAAGGATTAATCTTGTGTTCATTCAAAAAATAATTGTGTTAATCTGCTTTCCCCCCCCCTCTTTTTCCTTTGAGCTTCCCAGCCTTTTCAGCTGCTGAACCAACTGCAGCCCCATGTGATCCTGTGGGAGCTGCAGGACAAAACTATCCAGAACATTACACCCTCTTATAAGCCCATCTAGTTGAGGCTGATACACACAAAAAGATGATTTTTCAGCCTTTAATCTGTTATTTTCTTCCTGGTTTGTTTGGTTTCCCCCTTACCCCAAGGAATAAATTGCTGTTTCCATTTAGGAGGAAGCACAAATCATGTTGTCATTACATGATTGCTAAATCCTATGAATTTTTGTGCTGTGATGAAGCATCCAGGCTCTTAGTGAAGGCCCAGGGAATTGAAAACCAGGAGTTGAAAATCATCTCACTCCTCTGGATTTTTAATAAAGATTTCTTACTTACTCCATCGTCCCTTCATGGGAATTATCTGGGATCCAAGTATAGAAATTCACTCCCTAAAAAATCCCACTGCAGGATGGTTTCAAGGAGCCACAACTGTCCCAGGATTTTCTTTCAGGTGGATGCTCAGATTAAAGAAATGCCCTCACCACACCATGGAACCACAGAACCCCTGGGGATGGAAAAGCCCTCTGAGATCAGAGTCCAGCCAGCACTGCCAAGGCCACCTCTAACCCATGTCCCCAGGTGCCACATCCCACATGGCTTTTGAACAATTCCAGGGATGGGGACTCCATCACCTCCCCGGGCAGCCCCTTCCAGTGTCTGACCACGTCTTCCTGGAAGAAATATTTCCTAATATCTGACTTCACAGCCCACGAGCCCTTCTGGAAAGCCCAACATCCCTTAACAGCTCCCGTGGGATGATGCCCAAGGAGCCAGGCAAGGGCTGAGGCCGGATCTTGTGCTCCCTCTGCGTTATCCTTGAGGATGGAGATCTCCAGAGGTGCCCTCAAGAGAGGCTGAGGTGGCCAGAGGAGCTCCTGCGGGGACAGGATGGGCCTGCCTGGGTGCTGAACAGCAGAACAAAGCCTTTAGACCGGAATTTCGAAGGACACCACGACCAAGAAGGAACTTTCTTGTTTTCTTGCCCAGGGAAGATCAGATGCTGTCCTTAGCCCCAGACCCCGCAGCCCCACGGTTCTGTAACGTTTTTGCAGGGGCTGGGGGCAGAAGGGTTTGAGATGAGCCCTGAGATACCCCAAGTGATAACAACCTCCCCGGAGCAGGAGTGGAAAAGAGACCAGTTCTGGACACGAACCTTGAATTCACGCCCGCTCAAGCGTGGCAAGGCTTTGATGACAGCATAATTACCAACACAATAACCACATTTCTGCAGATAATCCCTTTCATCACCCGAAGGAGCTTTTTATGTAGGGCCACAAGCGTTCCACAGTAGCAGCAATTGGGAACAAAATCAAGGCAGAGGCTTTAAAAATATTTCAAACTCAAAATATTGGGTTCTAAATCTGAAAAACTGTTAATGGATTAAAAATGAAAACATCAAAAAAGAAACCAAAACAATCCCACAAAAAAACCCCAACCAAACTTTAAAGATCCTCTTTTCCCCATTTGTGGAAAATCACCTTTTTCCCACTGAGCTCCATCACCATCATCTTTTCAAGGAAGGTTTTAGCCAACGGGACTCTTATGGCTAATGAAAAACTTAACTATTTAAAATGCACTCAAGCTTTATCAGAAGGACTTGGCATCTTCAATCCGAGGTTTCCTCTCTGGGATACCTCCCAAGGCCTGCCCAAATGGCAGTGGGAAGCTTCAAAAAACAGGGAGAGGCTCTTGTACATCTAAAAAAATTCAATTTCATCTGCCCTGGGGGGAAGGAAGGAGGATTCCCCGGGACAGAAAGAGCTGGGAAAGGTTTGTGGGCTGGAACAGGAGTGGCTGCTCCATGCAGAACCAGGGAAAGGTATTATGTGGGAAAGAGGAAGGATTTCTCCCAGAAATGATGAAGAAATGGCACTTAAAGGAGGAAAAGTATCATTTCCAAAGCAATTATTGCCCTGCACGGGTGATGCGATAAAGCTGCGGTTGCCAGCAACGTTTTGGGGGAAAAAAGAGAAAGGCTGGGCCTAATGAGACAAATTTAGTTGAATACTCCGCAGATAAAGCCACTTTTGACTGAAGTCACCTCAGCCAGTTGCTGAAGCATGAAAATTGAAGTCCCTGAAGCGCTGTACAAACACTGACAAATTATCTCATTTTATCAAAACAGCCCAGGAAGGAGGGGTTTTGCCAAAGGCAACCACAGTGAGAGCCAGGAGAGGAGCTTAAGAGGCTGACATCCAGTCCAAGGGATCATCCTTCATCATTTTGTAAGGAATCACTGCTTGGAAAGCTGCTCCCAACCAAAACACAATCACGCAAAGTCCTCCTGCCAGCAGTTTTCCAAGCTTGGATACACTCAGGAGGAGATCCACTAAAGGCTACCACATTCCTGGGTAAATTCCTGCCACGTGCTCCATAAAAATATCCCCGGGTCTGTGGTTGGGCACTGAAATTCACAGGGAGTGAAGGAGGAAGGACACAATCACCATCTGATATTCGGGATTCTTCAAAGCTAAACTGATCACAGAATCCCAGAAGGGTTTGCATTTAAAAGGATCTTAAAATTCCATCTTGTTCCAACATGGGACACCATCCACTGTCCCAGGGTGCTCCAAGCCCCCTCTAACCTGGCCTTGGGCACTTCCAGGGATGCAGGGGCAGCCACAGCTGCTCTGGGCACCCTGTGCCAGGATATAAGGAATGAGCCCTGTGCTGGCTTCAGGTCACAGCAGCTCGTGTGGGGCTGCACCTCTGCCCTGCTCATCCCCCAGGCACTGCCAGAGCTCTTCTTGCCCCAGCAGGGACCTGGGAGCCTTGTGAGGATACCCTGTCCTAGCTTGTTCCGTACACAAAACCACGCTGGAGTAGCCAAGGAGCTCGTACCGAGCTCCCCGGAGCAGAGGGAGACTGAGGCAAGACTCACTGGGACCTGCAGCTCCTCCCAGGGCAGCTCCCAGCTCTGCTCTCTGGGCCAGGGACAGGACCCGGGAGCAGCTGGAGCTGTGCCAGGAGGGTTTAGGGTGGGATCAGGGAAAGGTTCTCCCCCAGAGGGTGCTGGGCACTGCCCAGGCTGCCCAGGGAATGGGCACGGCCCCGAGGCTGCCAGAGCTCCAGGAGCCTCTGGACAGCGCCCCAGGGTGCCCAGGGGGGATTGCTGGGGGGTCTGGGCAGGGGCTGGGGCTGGATCCGTGATCCCTGTGGGTCCCTTCCAGCTCAGCACAGTCCATGATTCCAGTAACTTTGGTCTGGTGACTGAAGAAAGCCAGGAATGGCCCTGCAAATGCTGCAGCCACGGACCAAAGCCACCCTCTGCCTCCAGCCGTGCCTGGCTGAAACAGCAGCAACCAGAAGTGATGTGGAGAGCAGGAATGCTCCCAGTGACACTGATCCATGGGCTCCCGCTGCTCCAGCGTGAGGCAGAGGAGGAGAGAAGTGGAAACAGCCCCAGAGGGAGCACGGCTGTGGTCTGTGGGACACGCAGACACAGAGCACTGCAAGCTGCAGCTGCAGCCACAGCAGGGACCCGCAGACACAGCTCCTGGCAGCTGGGCCGCTGCAAAAACGACATTTAGCACCTCGTTCCCTCGAAGGCAGAGCAGGGATATGCGGCTGATTCCATCCTCACACCCTGCAGAAATCACAAATGGCCCTGGGAAACAGCTCCTCTGGAGATGAGTATTAAAAACACCGAAACCGTCAAAACTCACGCAGGTTTTTGACCTGGCACCCAGGATGCCCTGACCCCTCCAATAAAATGAGTCCCACTCCAGCACCAGCCAGCACTTCCAGAGGCAGCAGCTGATGCCAGCTCCCTGGCACCTCACTTGGCTGGCTAAAAGATGGCAAAATAACCCATCAACACTGGGACCCACGTGGATTTCAGGTATAAAACACAATTTTACAGCGGAAGGGGCGGGTCAGTCACTGCCACTGAGCAAAGCATGGCTGCCCCAAAATCCTTCCCTCCTGCTCCAGGACCTGCAGCAAGATGGGAAGCAGCCACATCTTGCTGCCACTACAGCCTTGAGCTGTTTGAAAATGTTCAGAAACTGGATTTCTTCTGGTTTTCCTGAGTTACAACCAATGAAAATTTGAGATACAGTTGGGGAATTCATTTAGGGATGCAGAAGAAAAGGTCTAAGGAAGATTTCCCTTGCCCAAGCAAAGACTTTTCCATTCCAGGCCGAGTGATGCTGGGCAGGGCTGGGGAGCCAAGCGCTTCCCGGGAGGCCCTGGAAAGGGCACCCCGGGCAAACCACTGGAGAAACTTGGACTGTCATGCCAAACCTCTTTCCAAACACTTCCACCACCAGCAGTGCTATCAGAGTCCTGGCCCTGTGTAATCAATTACCCCTTCTCGTTAGAAAGGGGGAAACACAATTATTTTATATGCCAGAGCCTCACCCATGAAGTCACGGAGTGGAAAGAGAAGAGAGAGCCTTTTCTGCAGTACTTTAAAAAATGGGACTTGAAAAGAAAATATTATGTTCTGGAGTTTTTAATTTTACTGGGGTTTTTTAGTTTCTTTTCAGCTCCTTAAGTTGTGGATTTCCTCCCCACTGTTCTTTCTGCAAAACTTAATAACACCAGAAAAGTGTTGTGTGGCAGCAATAGAGCAGTGAGGAGCAACAACAGCAAAATTACTGGAATTAATCATAAAAAAAGCCATCTGGTGTGCAAAGCACTGGCTAAACCTCAATAATCCTTCCAAAACAGGAAAAATCTGGAAAGGCAACTTGAAGGAGCAAAGCAGTAAATACAGAGGGGACTGGGGGAGTAAAAAGGGGCTGGGGATTTGGAGGAGCTCCAGACTGTTCAGCCCCTGGGGATTCACCCTGGGGGAGAAATGCCTGGATTTGTAATTCCCTGTTTCCTCCAAGAGTCCTGATCAAACCCAGTCCCAGAGCTCCTGAGAGCTGTCCTGCAGCAGTGCAGGAGGGAACTGCAGGAAATCCACCAAAAGCAGGGGAGGGGGGTTCTGCCCCTCTGCCCCTGTGCTCAGGTGAGACCCCACCTGCAGAGCTGCCCCAGCCCTGGGCCCAGCACAGGAGGGACCTGGAGCTGCTGGAGAGAGCCCAGGGGAGGCAGCAGGATGAGCAGAGGGACGGAGCAGCTCTGCTGGGAGGAAAGGCTGGGAGAGCTGGGATTGTTCACCTGGAGAGGAGAAGGCTCCAGGGAGAGCTCAGAGCCCCTTGCAGGGCCTGAAGGGGCTCCAGGAGAGCTGGAGAGGGACTGGGGACAAGGGATGGAGGGACAGGACCCAGGGAATGGCTCCCACTGCCAGAGGGCAGGGCTGGATGGGATGTTGGGAATTAGGAATTGTTCCCTGGCAGGGTGGGCAGGCCCTGGCACAGGGTGCCCAGAGCAGCTGGGGCTGCCCCTGGATCCCTGGCAGTGCCCAAGGCCAGGCTGGACACTGGGGCTGGAGCAGCCTGGGACAGTGGGAGGTGTCCCTGCCATGGCAGGGATGGGATGGGATGGGATTTAAGGTCCCTTCCAACCCAAACCATTCTGGGATTCTGTGATCCCAGAGACTGAAATGCAGATTCCTTCAGAGATGACACAGACAATCAGCAGCCCTCACCCTTCCCTCCTGCTTCTACCTGTCCCCCCTCAGTGGAAAAGCACGGGTGTTTTCCCAGGAGTGGCAGCTCTCCTGTGGCTGCTGGCTCGGCCACAGGGGGCTCCAGGCTCCCCGCCGTGGCTCCCTGCCACCTCCCCTGGATGTCTGTGCACAGCCCAGCTGCCCTCCATGCACACACAGAGCAGCAGCTTCCCAAAATCCCAAGGTTTCCTGGGGAGACACAAGCGCTGTCCCACCGAGCGAAAACAAACCCTGGTATCTCGGAGCGGGCTCACGCTTTGCTCACAGGCACCGGGCAAATATTTAATTAAACACTGGGGAAATATTGAATTAACAGCCTCTGTTTCTAATTAGGAGTGGAGATGATGTGAAGGCACCAAAGCGGCTGCTGCAGCAGTGATGCCACGGTGCAGGGGAGAGCCCTGATGTGGTGTTAGCAGAGAATTTGGGTTAATATCACCACATATTAAGCAAATTAAATAATAAAGCACATCCCACATGTCCCACCCCAATGTCACATCCTGTGCAGGACGCTCTTCAAAGAGGGCAGGACTGGGAGGACACAACCACGGAGGGTGTGAGGGGAAAGAAAACCCTACAACACCGAGAAAGCATCACCTTAAACCACCTCAAAATGCTGCACGTCCTGTTTGTGACTCCTGGAGCCACGGGCTCTGGGAAACCTCAAAGCAGCCTGGAAAATCCTTCTTTCCATGACAAAAGTATCAGGTTTTGGATTAATGGTGCTGAAATTTAACAGGCACCCCCACAGAGATGTCAGTGACTTAGGCATTCAATGAAACCCTGATTTCTTTCACTCTTTAAGTGTGAGCAGCTGACAGACTTTTCCAGCGATATTCCCTCTTCCCCTCCAAGAGCAAAGTGTAAGGGTGGGGAGTACAAAAGCACCTGTTTGACATGCTCGGTGCCCAAACCAGTCCAGGTATTCACCAGGACAAGACACTGGATTTTTTTAAAGCCCTACTTAACCCTTCAAGCTCCTAATAAAATCCACGAGTTTCCTGCTCCTCTGTCTCAAACAATATTTTGGCATGCTACGGACTTGGGCTGATTTCCTACAAAAATGAGTTAACACCTGGCAGAAAAGATCCTACAAAGCCATGTGGGAACGCGTCAGGAGAGTGGAGATCCCTCTCCAATCATCAGCTATGTAAGGGCTTTGCTCAGGAGTGAGTTCATCCACTTAACCCACATGTGCCACCAGGCAGGGAAGTAATGACTCATTTAAATTCCTCATTTGACTGCACCCAGGAGCAGGAGGGGAGGCAAGGCCAGCGGGGGAGTGGCAGCTCAGGGGATGAGGATGAGGATGAGGATGAGGATGGGGATGAGGATGGGGATGAGGATGAGGATGGGGCTGGTACAGAGGGATGCAGAGGAGATGCTGGAGCACAGGGCAGGAAAGGAGGACCCAGATTTGAGTCACACCTCAGATTCCACCCCTGTGATGGGGAGGGGAAATCCCAGAATCCCAGGATGCTCTGGGATGGAAGGGCCCTCAAAGTGCCACCCCTGCCATGGCAGGGACACCTCCCACTGTCCCAGGCTGCTCCAGCCCCAGTGTCCAGCCTGGCCTTGGGCACTGCCAGGGATCCAGGGGCAGCCCCAGCTGCTCTGGGCACCCTGTGCCAGGGCCTGCCCACCCTGCCAGGGAACAGTTCCTAATTCCCAATATTCCATCCAAACCAAACCTCCTCTCTGCCACTTGGAAGCCATTTCCCCTTGTCCTGGCCCTCCATCCCTTGCTCATAGTTTCCATGTTCCGTGTAGCTCCTTCAGGCACTGAAGGCCACCATCATTTCACCCCATAGCTTCTCTGCTCCAGGCTGAACAATCCCAGTTCTCAGCCCTCCCACCCAGTTACTTCCCCCCACCCTGATGTTTTAGTCTGGAGAAAACCATTCCAGTGGCACTGTGGGTTTGGGGTGGGTTGCAGCAAAGGCAGAGGAAAAGCAGCTCCCATTCTGGGCAGCATGGCACAGCTTGTGTTCGGAAATCAAATATTTTTTCAACATGTTATGGAGGCTTCTTTATTTCTATGAATTATTCTCCTGCAGGGCAGAAAACACCACAATATTCTTCCTTTTGCTATGCTTTCTTTAAAAAGTAAAATTCTTTTATGGGAAAAGTAGGCTCCTAAAAATGAGAAATCTGGCAACTCTATTAAATGTATTTTTTCTGACTATGCTTCCAATAATATTTTCTAGGTTTCTGAGGCAAAAGCCTACATTTCTTCTGGAAAAATCCAGTCATTCCCATCCTCAGGATTTGGTGCTAATGCAGTAATCTCACATGCACACCTTGCTCATTTCCCTTTGCTGCCAGGGGAGGGCTGGGACACCTGGAACCAGAGGCTGGGTCTTGCCCAGGGGTGTGAGCGTCACTTTTGGGGCTCACAAGAATTAGGTGAGGGCAATATCAAATGACAGCACACAGGAAGTGCTGTAGAAACTCCAAAGCCAGCTGGAAATAAATGAATAATTTATCAGAATACAATGTGGTTGCATTTGGGGCAGCATCTGCCCTGCTCCTCGCTTAAGCTCCCTTCCTTCCCATCAGCTTGAGGGAATGCACAATTCCTGAGTGGCACTGGCACCTCGCTATCCAATTACAATGGCTTGTTTTTAACAAAGAAATAATGTTGGAATAAAAATGACTAGGTTAATGATTCATTTGAGCTGCTCATATATGAAATAGCTTTGCAATTAATTTGGGGAGGCTTGCACGTTTTAAGCTCCTCAGTGTAATTGTGACAAGTGGCATCGCTGGGGCTCCTCTAATTAATTTGTTAATGTGAGCACAGGGGGGTCACCCCCGTGCCAGAAGTAACAGGGGAAATTATCTATTTTTTTCAAGGAAAACAAACCTCTCAGGAATAGTTTCCTGACACCTCTTCTGTAGCCAACGAGAGGGTTTCCCCCTCTTTTTCCAGCAGCAGAGCTGCCTCCTGCTTCCATGGGAAGAGGAACATGAAGTGGTTTGATGTAAGAGTGACAGCAGCATTCCAGGTCAGACCCAGCCAGCACAATTCCCAAGGGATTAACCTCTGGAAATGGCACTTTCAGGTCAAGGCTGGGTTGGTTTAACAGGTTCAGTGCAAGATCCCCCAGGACGGCTTGGAGGGAAGGGTGTGGATCATTCCCAGCAGAGCAGCCACACAGGGGCTGTGCTCTTCATGGAATCAGGAAGGTTGGAAAAGCCCCCCAAGGTCCTCAAGCCCAAGAACTGACCCAGCACTGCCCGATGCCCACAGCTGAGCCATGTCCTCCAGTGCCACACCCACATGGCTTTGGCCACCTCCAGGGCTGGGCACTGCAAACCTCCCTGGGCAGCCCCTGCCAAGGCCTGAGCCCCCTTTCCATGGAGAAATCCCTCCTGCTGTCCACCCTGAGCCTGCCCTGGCCCAGCCTGAGGCCGTTTCCCCTTGTCCTGTCCCTGTTCCCTGGAGCAGAGCCCGACCCCCCCGGCTGTCCCCTCCTGGCAGGGAGTTGTGCAGAGCCACAAGGTCCCCCCTGAGCCTCCTTTGCTCCAGGCTGAGCCCCTTCCCAGCTCCCTCAGCCCTCCTGGGGCTGCTGGCATCCCTGCCATCCCTCATGGATCTCTCACGCCCAGAGCCTGCTCGGGGATGGAAAGCAGAATTGTTTTGCATTCCCGCTGCATCTGAGATCCCAGCTGTCAAACCCTTGGTGCCTGAGCTCTGCCTCTTGCCAGGGGTAACCAATTAATTTTATGATGCCACTTGAGAGGGCTGGAGATGGAGTTACAGAGCATCTAATGATCAAAGAAAAGAGTGAATGGTATAAATAGAGATGTCCTCCCATTCCCCATTCCCCTATTGATATGCTTTCTAATAAAGGACACTTTGTAATAGAAGAGTCTCCAGACCTCCCTGGGAATGATCCCTTTTCATGTGAAAGGCACAAATATTGCATTTATCATCACTGGTGACTGAAAGACATTGACAGGGTCAGGAGGTGCCTCTGTGCAAGCAAAGTACAAGAGGAGATGGGCTTTTCCTATTCCACATGCCACCAATTCCATCAGTTCTCTTTTTATTTAATCTTAGGGGGATGATATCACCTGGGAGAACCATGAATACAGCCTGGGTGTGTTCAAGGTGTAACTGAGACTCCCAGACTGGTTTGGGTTGGAAGGGAATTAAAGATCATCTATTCCCCCCCTGCCATGGCAGGGACACCTCCCACTGTCCCAGGCTGCTCCAGCCCCAGTGTCCAGCCTGGCCTTGGGCACTGCCAGGGATCCAGGGGCAGCCCCAGCTGCTCTGGGCACCCTGTGCCAGGGCCTGCCCACCCTGCCAGGGAACAATTCCTAATTCCCAATATCCCATCCAGCCCTGCCCTCTGGCAGTGGGAGCCATTCCCTGGGTCCTGTCCCTCCATCCCTTGTCCAAAGCTGTGGGAGGAGTGAGGTGTCCCCAGGGCTGCCCTCACTGTCCCTGCCCGTGGCAGAATGTGGCAGAAGAGGTGGCACTTCTCCCACAGCAGCACAAATGAGCTGGGACATGCAAGCCCCACGAGAGAATTCCATTTCTTTGCAAACACCACTTGAACTAAGGCAGGAGTGCAAATAAAAACTCCATCTGAGCTTGGTACATCCTGCTGCAAATCCTGATTTAGGAATATTGCTCTGCACAACCACTGCTAGAGTGGCCCAGGGGTGCTAAACCAGGGGTGCACTTGCTCTGCTCCTGGCTTTTTAAATTTGGGATTCATTTCCTGCAGGGAAAAGGAACGTTCCCCTTGAGGGTGACATTCCTGTGGCAACGCTGCCTTTCCATTTGAAAGCCCAGCTCTGACGTAAGGGATTGACTCATCCACACCTGTCCAGGGCACTTGAATGAATGGCAGCCAGGAGATATTTGCCCAAAAATGCATGTATCACCCTTCCTACTGCACTCTTCCATTTCAAAAATGTTCATCTTTCAGATTTAGGAATTGTTTTACCCATCTGCTTCCTGGGAAATAAGAAATTGAAGACCCGTCCTCACCACTGCTTTCCAGGAGGATACAAGGAATTATTTCCTAAAAATCAGTAACCTAAGGGGAAAAGCCCTTCCCAAGACTTTTTCTTTCAGAACAGTGAGCTTGGAAAATCTGGGAAATCCCCACACTGTCGCTTTCCTGTAAAAACCATCATGTACAGATGGAGCAAGCCCATCAAATTTAGGATGGCAGGTGATTCCTGTTCCCTGAGTGCTGCAGAGAAATGGAATCCCATCCAGGAGGATGTGCCTTGAAAAAGGCTGTGCAAGGGGAGAGCACATTGGGAGTGGGAACTGAAACCTGTATTAATCAACAGAAGCTTTAGGAGGTTTCCCCCCTCTCTTTCATCTCCTTTCCAGCATAAAAAGGTTCAAGGCCAGGTTGGATGGGGCTTGGGGCAAGCTGGGATAGTGGAAAATGTCTCTGTTCATGCAAGGGGTGGGACTGGATGAGACTGAAGGTCCTTTCCAACCCAAATCACTCCAAGATTCTGCAATTGCAGTTGATATTGGAGATGGGAGACAACAAAAGGAACCAGGTCTGTATTTGGACTGCTTTAGGCTTTGGGCTTTGTCCTCCCCTCAGCAGAAGGGATTGTACAACACTTCGTGTTCTATTCTGTGCAACTGCACTGATTTACAGGACAACCCTCTAAATATCCTAAGTGAGATTTCTGAAGCTTCCATGAGGGATTTGAACAGCCAGCTGCTGGGGAAGCTGAAATTATTTGCAAATATTCAGCTTGTGAGGGACTTTAACAGTTGTTCTTAGTGAAACAGCTCCACACAGCTCCACAAAGTCCAAGCTGCAGGATCCTGACCTGCTCCCCTCCTGCCTTCTCCCCCAAATCATCTGGGTCACCCCTTAGGGACTAACACAGGGGTAAAGCTGCTCATTAATTAATAGTCCATCACTCATGTATCAACACATTTACTCATCAGAAACCCCTCATCTGTAGTTACCTGCCTGCAATGGAAATTCTGAGCAGTACAAAGTCCCCACAATGGAAATTCTGAGCAATATAAAGTCCCCACACCAAAGGCTGTTGCATTCCCAAAGCCTTTTACTGCTGGAAGCAGTGGTTTAGGGAGAATTCTCTCCTCCTTATAGAGAGTTATCTTTACTGCAAGAGCTCTACGTACAACCCTATTTCTCAGCAACATAGGGATGGAACATCCAAAATATCCCATAAATGCTTTCTCTTCCCAAGCTGCCTTCACACCAAGCAGAACCCCTCCTATGTTGACACTGTTCTGTTTTCTACCACCACCTTTATTTACACTGTTTGAAAAATATTTCCCTGGGATGAGCAATATTTTAGATCTCATGTCAACAGAAGAATATTCTCAGCCTAATTACAGGAATTCTTAAAATTAATAGAAGCAAACCAAGTCATTAGCCTAGAACTTTATCCATCTAAACGTGGGTTGTGCTGGGAAGTTAAATTCAATTATCTTTTTTTGGTAACAGATTAACTGAGGGATCAGTGCAACTAATGAAACACTTAATGAACAGGATTAAAAGAGCAGAGGCAAAAAAGGAAAAAGAATCAGGTGAACCAAGGCCACTGGAGATGTACTGAACAGGAATGGAAATTTTGCCTATTTTCTTCATGGAGTTTGAATTCCCAGACTGATGTGACCACAGGAAGGTGGACGGAGCTTTCTCAGCTGGGGAGATCCTGGATCTGCTGCTCTGTGTCCCCAAAACCTCATTCCTGTGCTGCACACCAAGATCAGGGCTTCCAAAGGCCACCACAGCTTGGAACACCATGGGTCACCATGGATCACCCTCAATCACCATGGATCACCATGGGTCTCCATGGATCACCCTCAATCACCATGGAATACCATGGATCACCATGGATCACCATGGGTCACCATGGATCAGTGGGTTCTACCAGAAGTGGCTGATTCTCTGTGCAAATCAAGTGTGTTCCAGGGTGGATTCTGTCCTGGTCTCCAGGGCCACAGCCAGGTCACACTGTCACTGGAGCCCAGTGGGACACCCAGCCACTCACTGCTGGCCTTGGCCAAGGAAACGTCACAGAATCCTGGAACGGTCTGGGTGGGAAGAGACCTCAAAGCCCACCCAGTGCCACCCCTGCCATGGCAGGGACACCTCCCACTGTCCCAGGCTGCTCCAGCCCCAGTGTCCAGCCTGGCCTTGGGCACTGCCAGGGATCCAGGGGCAGCCCCAGCTGCTCTGGGCACCCTGTGCCAGGGCCTGCCCACCCTGCCAGGGAACAATTCCTAATTCCCAATATCCAGTTTGAACTCGTTCTCTTTCCGTTTGAATCCATTCTGCTTTACCAGGAAACGATGCTATGACACAGGAAGTTGGCACAGCCATAAAACCACCTTAGGAAAATCGTGGATTAATTTCTGTGTGCACTCAGAGAAATAAATTCTGGTCTGTGTTCTGATGATTTATTGTATTTTAAATATATGAGCTCATGCAGTGTAATTGGTCGTGGCATATTTTGCATAATGAACACAACAAATTGGCTTTTGTGAAGCTGTTCCAAGCAGTTGTTCAAGACAAAAAAAGTAATTAGTGAAAGCAGCGATTAGTGACAAACTAAATGGGGAAAAATGGTTTTAACCAAATCTACTGTGAAATCTGCACCACACAATTTTACTGAAGCCTCTTGGATTCCAGTTCCTTTCCAGGACTTGTTGAATTGCCATTGCATAGAAACATTCACAGAGCACTGTGTGTAAATAACACTTTAAAGAACAAAATGAACCATTTGCATGGGAATTGAGAGCATTGACTTTGTGACCAGACAATTTTCAGCCCATTTTAATATCCACTTTATAAACAGAAGCTTTGCAGAGAGTTTAGGAAAAGCAATTCAGGCTGCAAAATCGTTTTTTAAAAACAGAGCTGCATAGGCAAACAGGTATGGGTTTATATTATATATAAATTATTGGATCAGGGAAAGGCTGGAGTGGGAAAGGACCTTAAAGCCCATCTCATCCCACCCCCTGCTAAGGGACACCTCCCACTGTCCCAGGCTGCTCCAGCCCCAGTGTCCAGCCTGGCCTTGGGCACTGCCAGGGATCCAGGGGCAGCCCCAGAGCTTCTCTGCCCCAGGCTGAACAATCCCAGCTCTCCCAGCACAAATCTAGATTTCTCAGCACAAAACATAAAACAATCTCCACACAACATTTAAAACAGGACCTCTGGGAGGACTGACTGCATGGACATGACACTCAGCTTGTAATGCTGATCAGAACAGTTCCCAAAGAGAGCAGAGAGAAGCTGAGCAAGCCTCTCCCCATGGATCTGTTCCCACAGGCTCACCTGGAAACCACACCTGCGTCACTCAAGGCCTGAACATTTAATGATGGCCAGGATTAACTGCAGCAGGGGACAAATGCTAGAGGGAAAGCCCAGCCTATCCCAAGCCACTCAGAATCCCCTCGCTGGTGTCACGACAGGAGGGGTTTGCACATCCAGCCCTGCTGTTTGTCCCTGCTTGTGGAATCTTTGCCATTCCAGCACACAAAACTCTCTGGGGACATGGCAGAAACTGCAGGATCACTGATGGGTTCGGATGTCTTTGGACTCAGAAAGAGTGAATTCACAGCAGTGATTCACAGAATGTTTTTCCATACAGTGAGAAAAACTAGTTATTACTGCACTGAAATTCGTCACTGTCATAAGAATTAATGGAGTTTGAGGAGCAGTGAAGTCACCCCAAGATGTTGCCTTAATTATCCTGTCAGTCTTTACGAGTTTCAGTCTCTGCAGTGGTTAATAAAGGTTAATGCCTCCCCTATTCCAGAAATATTACATGCAACTTGACAAATATTCGGGGAAAATAAGTTAGAGAAGCTGCAAAATAACTCCACATTACAACAAAATTCACCCACAAAAGGTCTCCCAGACAGGCCACTCTCCTCGGGAGGGCTGGCAGAGGCTTTTAATGTCATTAACCTTTACAGCTAAAAATCCCTAATTTTAGAAAATGTGGAGTTGAGTGACTGACTTTCAGCCTCAGGATTTCTGGGGTGCTCCCAGCAGGCTCTGGAATATATCAGATGCCAGAACCTCTAAATGGCATCAGGCAGCTAAAGTCAGTTTGGGGTATAACAAGACCAGCACATCCCTCAACTGAAACCCACAGCAGAACCTCTGGGATTAGGAATATTTCCCCCTCTTTCACTAAGCAAACCTTTTGCAGACAGAGACCCCAACGACAAATTGTTCCTGTTGGCCTTGCCATGGAATGTGTGTCCTGCAGGTCCCTCACTTCCAGCACCCTGGACACGGCTGTCCCCAGCACAGGAGGGACCTGGAGCTGCTGGAGAGAGCCCAGGGGAGGCAGCAGGATGAGCAGAGGGACGGAGCAGCTCTGCTGGGAGG